>JALIZH010010364.1:0-10074 GCA_030522465.1 Rhipicephalus appendiculatus | reverse complement strand
ATGTGGAGTGGTCGCGAACTGTAGTATTACCTGTTCACGTAGCGCAAAAAATTTGGCACATGACAAGAGAAGGGACAAACACCTTTCTGTGTCCCTCCTCTGACGAAGACCCTTATCCCGTGTGAAACTTTGCGCTGCATGAACAGTCACGCATTACCAACATGCCCAACTTCATACACTTGTTGTATTAAGATTGCAAGTATACAGGCGCACTCTACGTCGTATCGGCTCGTTCTCGTTACAAGTGGACTTCCACAGCCATCGACTCCAGGAAACCTCGTCGGTAACTTCCGCACATCTTTATGCGTCGGAAGAGGGCATGCCCTTCTGTCTTACACCCCGAGGGTCCTCGCGTCTCCGACCCTCAGGCTCGTCTGATAGATTTTGGTGACGCCCGCGCGACTGTTATGCCCAAAAACGAAAAAAAACGAAAAAAAAAGAGAAGTGCACAGAAATTCATCCTCTCTATTTTTCCAGCGTCATCCTTTATTGTGCGGATACGCAGCAACGGTAATCATATCACATCGATGACGTCGAAAGCTGCGATCACTGTTTCTTCGAAGTGAGCCTCCTTTGTTTCTATTTGACTTAGGTTGCTTCTTTTTGCTTTCACAAAATCATCATTTTGTGAGCTTCCTCGCAGAGTATAAAGTAAGCAAGGCCGAACGGAGATGCCTTCGGCTCTCAGGCAGTGTATCGGAACGGAACGAAAACCGAAAACGAAAAACGAAAAAAACTATATTTTTGACCGGAACGAAAACGTAACCGAAATGTTATCTATTTTTTCGTTCCGGAGGGAAACCGAAATTTTTTTATCGTTTTTCGTTTCACCCGGAAACTTGACAGTCCGGAACAACCGAGGTCATGCAACGTGAGCAATAATGCACATCTCGGAGTACAGAACTAGCGCATACCCCAGGCAAGAACTCCAAAGTAAAGATGAGTTGAAATTGTGCGAAAAACGAAAACAGTGGCAACCAGAGACGTTTATATTAACTCAAGTGGACTTTTGTGTGCCTGCGACACATTACAGCGTGGAGAGGGCATTCTCGACGCGCAAGTTTGTTTTATATGAACAGCGGTCTCGCATATGAGAGATACAATCGATGACGGTCTGCTTCTGAGATAATACTCACTCCGTTGACGCAAAGCAATGGGCGTGCTCAAAATTTTCGTAATTCACTTTTCAGAAAGTCTTGCTATAAGTTCGTGGTACACTTAGTTGTGCTCCTCTTAAGAACGTGGCAAGAACATGTTCTACCCCTGTCGCAGTCTCTTAAAAGGAGCGTGAGTAATTATACGACAAATCCAACAGCGTAAAAGCTCGTTAATTCGAACTCTAATGGGAATATAAAATTGTTCGAATTAAGCGGAGTTCGAATTAGCGGGCAGGCGCTAGAATGAACAGACATCGCGCCACACTGTGCGGAGATAACCCAGGGAAGCCACCTCTGGACTCGTTCCTGCAAATTAGGCGATAGTACTCGTTTATGGCAGGCAATTTCGTATATTAAGTTCATGCTCTAACAGTGAACAGAACAGTGATGCGCCAGAAACAAGCAGCGACTCGCATTCACGTGAGCAGTGAGCCTTAATGCCAAAATATACGAAGCTACTTGTACTCCATAACACGTTCATTTACATGACGGAGTTAACGCAATCCAAGTTTAAAGTCTCTCTTAGTGTATTTAGAACAATACTGAAATTGTCCAAGGGGGCACGGCTAAAGGCAAACATTGCCTGACTAGGCCGAGCCACCCATACAGCAGTAGCAGCAGACAGACGACATTTACCACCATAAAAGCATACATGGAAACTGTGATAGCGCAGCATGTCGCGCCACGTGTATATCTGGCTGGCAATCTGTATGCGATATATGTGACGTCACACATCGGTATATATATGTACATAGGCGCTCAATAAACGCTTTCTATTCCTGCCGGGCTGACTGATAACGTTATTACAACTGGCGACGAGGGTCCTTACGTACCCGCGTAGGCGGCAGTCGAGCGGCCGGGCGGACGGAACGGAAACACGCGAGCCGCGCCTTCGTCCAGTGAACCCCAAGTACGTGCTCCAGGAGTACGGCACCGCCTTCTGCCTACCCAACGCCCTGCAGAGATACTCGTCTGAGCAACGGCTTCGAGCTCGCAGCCAGTGACAGCAAGGAAACACCGAACCGATGAGTAGCATTCATATCCACTTTTCTCGAAATGCCGCCACTTGGAAAAATAGCGGAGTTCGACCCAAAGACGCAAAACTTCGAGTCGTACTTAGAGCGTTTTGAGCATTTCTTAACGGCTAATGACATAGCCGAGGCCAAGCGCCTTCCCGTCTTTTTGACAGTAATAGGCCCAGAAGCTTATGAAGTGCTAAGAAGTCTTGTTGTGCCAGAGGCCCCGGGACAAAAGTCGTACGAAGAAGTAAAACGTCTCCTCAAGGAGCACTACAGCCCCAGAAGCTCAGTAATAGCGGAACGGTGCAAATTCAACCGGCGCGTACAGCAGGAGGCGGAGAGTGTCGAAGGGTTCATCGTGGAACTAAAACACTTAGTCAGGAAGTGCAACTACGGCGATTTCTTGCAAGACGCTCTCCGAGATAGACTGGTTGCTGGTATACGGAACGAAGAAACCCAGCGCGCGCTGTTTGCTGAACGAGAGCTGACATTCGATGGCGCTTGCAAAATTGCCTTGGACAGGGAACTAGCGGCACGAGATACTGAGCAAATGCGGTCCAGAGAAAGAGAGGCATCAGTGCGCGTAGTCAAGGGCCGACCGCGCCAAGACCAGAGACCAGCTAAGCCCAAGGGAAGCAGAGTCCGCAAGAGCGAAAATTGTGAACGGTGCGGCAGGGGACACTCGTCTTATGTGTGTTGGTACAAAAGCTCTATTTGTCGAAAATGTTCAGAAGTAGGTCATTTGAAAAACATGTGCCCAAATGCTAGAGCGAGACCTAGGAGCACGTATGCGCTCGGATGCTCTGACGAGGACTCGGAGCATGAACTGTACCATTTGGTTAATGCAACCCAATCCAGTTATGAAGTCAGCGTAGAGGTTGAAGGGCTTCCACTGCATATGCAAATTGACACAGGGGCGGCAGTCACTATTATTCCGGAGCAAGTTTATCAATCTCAGTTTTCACACGTGAAATGTGAACCGTGCAAAATGTCACTTCGCACGTATACTGGGGAGCAAATACAGCTGAAAGGGCAGTGTGACGTGGCTGTTAAGTACAAAGACCAGAGCATGACGTTACCCCTGATTGTTGTGAAGGACAACGGCAGGAAGTTACCCGTTCTGATCGGGAGAAATTGGCTAGAACGTCTAAAACTTGACTGGCTGGAAATTGGCCAGATTGCGGTCGAAGACAGAGTTGCACGTCTAAAACAAAAGTACCCTGCCGTGTTCTCAACTAAATTGGGAACGATACAAAAGTTTCAAGCACAGATAGTCTTAAAATCGGGCACGACACCGGTGTTTTGCCGCGCTAGGCCAGTCCCATTTGCACTGCAGGAAAAAGTTGAGCAGCAACTGCGGGAACATGTAGAAACAGGCATGCTGCGCCCGGTAATGCGCAGTGACTGGGCTACGCCCCTAGTCACTGTTGTAAAGGAAAACGGCAGTGTCCGGTTATGTGGGGACTATAAAACAACAGTAAACCCTTCTCTGAAGACGGATCATTATCCGCTTCCGAGACCAGAGGACTTGTACACGGCCTTAGCAGGCGGAAGGGTGTTCAGTGTACTAGACCTGTCCTCGGCCTATCAACAACTCCCACTTACTCCAGAGTCGCGACCATTGTTGACAGTGAACACTAGTCTGGGGCTGTTCGAATTTCAGCGCCTTCCATACGGGGTGGCTAGTGCCCCCGCTATCTTTCAGGCTATGATGGATGAAGTGCTTCACGGCATCCCACATGTTGGGTGTTATATCGACGACGTGATAGTGGCAGGATCTGACATTGACGAGTGCCAGCAAACACTAGAACGTGTCTTGCAGAGGTTGAGCGAATATAACATAACGCTCAACACGGATAAATGTCGGTTCTTTCAAAAATCCGTTACATATTTGGGTCACACAGTCACTGAACAAGGCATTTACCCCACAGACGCGAAAAAGAGGGCAATCTTAGAAGCACCTGAGCCTACTACAGTTACGGAGCTTAAAGGCGTATTTAGGCATGTGGAATTTTTATTCTAGGTTTCTTAAGAACGCCTCGACTGTAGCGGAGCCGCTCTATCGGCTACTGAAAAAGGAAAAAAAATGGACGTGGGAAAAGGAATGTAGCGACGCATTTAAAGCTACGAAACACTTGCTGACAAGCAGCAAGGTGCTGACATTCTATGACGTCAGGAAACCGCTCGCAATGCTTTGCGATGCGTCGTCCTACGGCTTAGGTGCTGTGATTTTTCACGAGACAGCCGAAGGTGATGAAAAGCCAATAGCCTTCGCGTCACGTACACTAACAGAAGCAGAAAAAAAGTACGCGCAGTGCGAACGTGAAGCTTTGGCCATAATCTATGGCCTAAAAAAATTTCACCGGTACCTGTATGGGCGAGAATTTACCATATATACAGATCATCAGCCACTACTAGGGGTGCTAGGGCACGATAAGCGTATTCCAACTGTAGCTGCCGCGCGCATGCAACGCTGGGCCCTGACACTTGCAGCTTACAGGTACCGCCTGAAATTTAGGAAGGGTAAAAATCTAGAAGTGGCAGACGCCTTGTCTAGGTTGCCCCAACCAGGACTTGCTAAGGATGAGGCATCAGAGTGCTTATCAGTGTTTCAGTGCCTCCCGCTGACCGCGGACGAGATTGCAAAGTTCTCCAGGCGAAGCTTAACACTCAGCCGTGTGGCCCAATTCACGCTAAACGGGTGGCCTAGGCAGCATGCAGACGAGTTGAAATCGTACTATGTTCGCCGCGATGAGCTATCACTTGAGCAGGGGTGTGTGACGTGGGGCGCAAGAGTCGTAATCCCGGAACAGCTGAGGGAGCGCGTGCTAAACATGCTACATGAGGAGCACCCTGGCACAAGCCGCATGAAAATGTTGGCTAGAAGTTTCGTATGGTGGCCAGGAATCGATTTGGCCATTGAACAGTACGTGCAGAGGTGCAAGATTTGCCAAGCAGTGCAGCCAGCTGCCCGGCCTGTTCCGCTTCAACCGTGGCAATACCCTGCGCAGTGTTGGTCACGCGTGCATGTAGATTTTGCCCAGAAAGACGCGAACGTGTTCCTGATATTGGTCGACTCATTCTCAAAATGGATTGAAGTGTGGCCTATGTCGTCAACGTCAGCCCTAAAAACCCTTGAAAAACTTCGGGGTGCCTTTGCCACTTACGGCTTGCCAGAAGTCCTCGTGAGTGACAATGGGCCACAGTTCACCTCAGCTGAGTTTGCTGGTTTTCTGAGTACCAATGGCGTGAAACACGTTCGTATACCACCTTATCACGCTGCATCCAATGGTGCGGCAGAACGAACGGTACAAACCGTCAAAAAGGCCTTGATGAAGCAGGTGCTTGAGAATAAGGCGTCGGGTAAGCAGCCAACGGTGCAAGAAAGTATCGATAGCTTTCTCATGGCCTACCGCAACACGCCAAGCAGTGTGACAGGCAAATCGCCCGCTGAACTCTTTTTGAAACGCCAGCCGCGCGTAAAACTTTCACTGCTCAAACCGGATTTCGCAAAAAGCATGCAGAGCAAACAAAAGAAATTAAAAGAGCAACGCGATTTGTTTCGGGGACAGGAGCGCACGTTTGTTGTGGGAGACCGTGTTTTGGTGAAAACTGTGCGTGGTGAAAGTGTCTCCTGGGAAGAAGGTGTGGTGATCCAGGTTGTCAGTGCGGTGACATACATGGTGAAAGTGCGCGATGTACACCGCTTCACACACGCCGACCATCTACGCCCAAGACATGCTGACCCTGGTGAAACGCCACCGCCTTGCGAAGTGCGCGCAAAGCAAACCCCGACAGGGGAGGTGCCGCCGGACCCCACTTCGACACAACTGCAGCAGCAGACCGACCAGGATGATCCCGGTCCGCCTGAAATTCCGGCGGAACCCAATACCAACGACACGCTCGAGCACGAAGAATTATCTGCATCCAAACACGCACAGCAGCCAGTACCGAAGGACTTGGCCGAGTCTTCCGCGCCGGCTGCGGCATCCGAATTGCCGGAACCCCCCACTGCTACGTCGAAGTGTTCGTGTGCGCAAGCCACCAGATTGGTTTCGACATGAGAACTTTAAGTGATTGATTGTTGATGATTGTTGTGTGTTGAAGTTAATTGTTGCTTGAGGTTACTAGCTGTGACCTACAATTTTGTTGTTGAATTGAGCGGGAAGAAGTGTGATAGCGCAGCATGTCGCGCCACGTGTATATCTGGCTGGCAATCTGTATGCGATATATGTGACGTCACACATCGGTATATATATGTACATAGGCGCTCAATAGACGCTTTCTATTCCTGCCGGGCTGACTGATAACGTTATTACAGAAACCAGTCACTACACTTATTTTACACAGGTGAAAGTAATGAGTAATTTGGGTGATCATTCTGGGCCGATTTCTGCGAGGAGGAACGAAAGCCGGGGGAGCCTCCAAGTTCGAATTAACCGCTGTAGATACCGATACGCGTTCGAATTATCGGGAGTTTTCCACCACAGAAATACATAAGGCTGTGTCAGTTTGAATTAACTGTAAGTTCGCATTAACCGTGTTCGAATTAACGAGCTTTTAGTGTATTTTTATCGTTACTCTAACTTCAAAATTTTGCATACAATTCAATAACGTTACGAACCGTTACGGAACTTTTTTTTTTCGTTCCGGAACAGAAACGGAACGGAACTTTTGGCGGTGGAACGAAACTAAAACCGTAACGAAAAACATTTCGTTCCGACACCCTGCTCTCAGGCCTGTTTGGCGACGCTCCTCGAGAAATCCCTTGGGGGGATTTCCTGGCCGTAATAGAATTTTGGCAGGCAGATTGTTCGATCGGGTTGGCCCCGGCGAAGTCATCGCAGTGGTCCTGAGCGAAAATTACTTTTGCTGCAGTTTTCAATCTTTTCTGTTTGTCCCATCGTGAGGTGACCAAAAATACGACGAAAAAAAAAGCGCCTGTGAACATAGCCTTCTCACACATGATACCTACGATTGATTTTTCTCGTGTACACATGTGGATGACTTCCTTCAGTGTTTTTATTTACAAGTCCGCGGTACTGAGAAATTGTTCTTGGACTGTCCCTTGCGGTTTTCTATATACTCAATCTTTTTGTACTCTCAGTTAGGTATGTTTTGGCAAGAGTAGCAGGCAACACTGGCTAATGCAACATCTCCCATCAGCGGCATCAACAAAACAAAAAGAATAATCCTATTAGCCATGTTTAGCGATGGAGCGACCGGTTCGCGTCATCGGAGAGATTCTCAAAGGTTTGAATCTATTCATACTTAGGACTGTACAGCGCTCACAAATAGAGACAAGAGACAGAAGCAGTGCATAAGACATACGCATGTCTTGTGCACTTCTTCTGTCCCTTGCCCCTTTTGTGAGCGCTGCACAGTCCTAACTATGAATCAATCCCAACTCGCTCAATTTTCTCTTCTAAGTTTGAACATCCTGATCTACGGCACTATTTTTTTTTCTCCTAGTATTACGTGAATCCATAATTGCCTCATGGCAGTTCGTCAAATGAAGAGTTTCTTGAACACAGAAATATTATCGCCGGGGTGCATATATATGAAGTATATTTTTCTGATATAAGCTTAGTAGTGAGTGTAGCGAGTGTCGTGTCCTTCTTGTCCTGTCCCCGTCCAAACTGCGCTACTTCACCGTACGGTATAATGACCAATCACCAACTAGCCCCGCTCTGAACCTTATTGAACCTTATTATCTCCTATGTTCCGTCAATATTCCTCAAGCTATGATGCATCGCGCATAGCCGTGAACTCGAAGTTGTTATTTATTAATTTAATGGCTTCTTTTTTCTTCATTTCACACATAGCAATGAGTGCTGCGTTCTATAGCCTGTGAAGTTGTACTTGAGAAGTCATGACGTATGCGAAGCGACTTCCAAATGGCGCTTCCTATATCACTGGTTTTACGCATTTTTTGTTAGGAGCGAAGCTCCTTAGGCTGGCACCCCACCGTCGCCGTCACCGTTGAAGCTCCCTGGCACGTGCCAGCTGTGACGTCTCCCTCTCACGCGGGAGGTAAATGATCTTTATGAGCGCTGGAACGCGGATGGCGTCTGCACGATGCGCAAAGCGCGAGAATGCGAACGCATGCGAAATGGAGGCAGACTAGTCTTCCTCTCCCTCTTTCTCCGACTCTGCCCTCTCACCTCAAACCGGCGAACGCACGAAACCATCGCTTCACCCTGCCGCCCTCCCAGTGGTAGGTCTGTTACCTGGACAATGAAGCGCCGCGCTCGCCGAACGCCGCGTGCGTCCCATTTCTAAGGAGCTTCGCTCATCGGTTGTATTCGTACACGGAACAACTGCTAGTTTTTCGGTATCGCTTTCGTCAAATAACTGCGTTGCTCTTTCTATCAACCATCACAACAGATGACTATAAGATAACGTGTATTGGGTGTTTGAATCACGATATCATTATGAGATACGTCGCAACGGGAAACTCGGGATTAATTATCGCACTGATGGTGTTATATCAGTCAAGGCTAGCCTTGAAATACCGTTATTATCCCGTCGCAAAGAGGAATTACACTATTCCCCTTTTCATAAAATCTATTACTACATCGGATCTCTTCCCTTAAATCGGATCCACCCTGCGGCTTCTTATTCAGCTGGTCGTGATCACGCGCATTAAGTTAACGCACCCCGTCATGACACGATAACATGTTCAGAATCACTCTTTCGTAGAAAATTTCGATCGATTAGAATAATCTATCTGCATCTTTAGTAAACATATCAGCTACTCCCCTCCCCAGCTTTAACATAAAACACTAAATACTATGAACGAATGAATGGTGGAAATTGTTATTATTATGTACTTATATATAGACATTGCTTGCTTGATATTGTGTATTCGTTAAATATTCAATTACTACTATGTAGCGTTGTACTCTGTACCGTAAATTCCTAGAACAAATCCGGTACCTTTTACTCTTAAATTGTGTTCTCACCTCTCCCCTCTTTAATGTATAAAGTGTAGCATGAGTGCCTCACAAATAAATAAAAAAATACAGCTAATTGCATTGACAGGAAAAGATATTTATTATCTGTCAGATGGTTGTATGCGCAATGTGCATGATTAGCAGTGATGAGGCAGATAGTTTGTTCTTTTTCAGTGATGATGGTGATATTCTGTTGGTTTTTTATCATTTTTTATCATTGTTTCTCATTGCTCCTTTTTTCTTTCGTTTAGGACCACGCAAATATATATTGCGCGGTATCGACGAATAAACGTTGTTGTAAGTCAGCGCTGTTCTTTGTGTCCCCCCCTTTTTTTCTTGTGCTCCGTATTTTGCGCTGTTTTGTTTCCAAGATGTTTCTAATAAAAAAAAAATTACTTTAACCACCTATAGGGTGAAAGTTATCAGACAGGAAAAAAGGCACATTCCCATAGTTAGAGATGCAGATGTTTCTGCCTTTTGTTCCTTGTTTTTTCTCCGCAAAAACTCTTCACCTCTTGCTTGCAACCACAGTCGCAAGGCGCCCTCTGAACGCCTATGCAATTGTCACCGTTGTTTCATGGTTTGTTTTGTCTCTCCTTTATTTTACACGTCTAATTCCCGAACTGAGGGTCCATCTACGTCGGTTAATTTGATTTCACTACATTCTCTGAAGGAAGACATATTGTAAAGACACTGAGATTCTCAGTTTATTTTCAATCATGCCACCAGTGGCTCAGCAACATTTGAGGGGTATATATGACGCTTAAAGGGGCCCTGCAACACTTTTCTAAGTAGCCATGGAATGGACTCGGTAGAGGAGCTTATTGCCTGACGAATTCACCGCCGCAAAAATTTTTTAGAATCCGTCCAGTACGAGCCGAGTTACAAAGATTTGTCGCACGCTGAAATTACACTCTCTTCTCTCGTCCCGTCGAAAGCGCT
>JALIZH010010362.1:0-17283 GCA_030522465.1 Rhipicephalus appendiculatus | reverse complement strand
CGTCCCGTCGAAAGCGCTGCAAGTTAAGCAGGGAGGGATGGCACGGGGAAAGAAAAATTCCCCAAGCCGAAGATGCCGCCCGAGTCCAAGGACTTCCCGCCGTCATCTGAGGCACGGTCATCATTGACGGAGAGTGGGACGGAACAGGGGGAAATCCCCTCTTCCTCCGCCTCGCCCGAAGGAGCCAATAAAGTTTATTCATTCATTCATTCTCCCGCTAAAGGGAACCATGTGTGGATGCAAAGCAGCGGGGGGGGATAGCTGGCTTCAGCGGGAGGAACGTCGCCGCTACCGATTCGCGGCAGTGGTCCGGGCGCTCATCACGGCGCTGCGCAGGAGAGAGAATGAGGCGAGCGCGCTCCGTCATTTTCATACCGCGGAACTACCGTGGCGCCCCCAGCGGAGTAAGCAGCTGTCACACCACCTGTCGTTCGCGCCGCTCCGTAGAGGATTCCTAGAGGAAAGGACGGGGGGACCGTAGGAGAGGAGAGGGAGGGGGACGAGCATGAGCTGTGGGACGCGTGAGCCGCTCCGTAGAGTAGATGATTCGAAGAGGAGAGAGGGGGAGAGGACGCGCATGCGCTAAGGGGATGTGGGACGCCGGAGCCGCTCCGTAGAGTACAGTATTCCTAGAGGAGAGAGAGGGACGCGCATGCGCCGCTCCGTAGAGTAGATGATTCCTAGAGTGGAGGAAGGGGGGCGAGCGTAGGAGAGCACAGGGCAGGGGACGCGCATGCGCTGTGGGGGGTGCGGGACGCGGGGGCCGCTCCGTAGAGTAGACGATTCCTAGAGGAGAGAAAGGGGGGTGAGCTTAGGAGAGAGAGGGGGGAGGGGACGCGCTGTGGTGGTGTGAGCCGCGGCAAGGAGGGACGGACTAAGCCCCCTCCAAACACATGCAAGCAAGATTAAGGAATGGGGTCAACCTGGGCGACAGACACCACCTGCCTAGCCATTGCTAAGCAGCCTCTCTGTGCTCTCGGCCATGACTCAAGGAATGGGGTCAACCTGGGCGACAGACACTACCTGCCTAGCCATTGCTAAGCAGCCTCTCTGTGCTCTCGGCCATGACTCTGATGACTGTTAGGGTTGACGGCCTTCATATTACTACAGGGTTCTGGTTCGCATAATGGGTGCTTCCCTACTTCATGACAGTGGCCGGACGCGGGACGCGGGACGGGGGGACGCGGGACACGGGAGGGACGGACAGAGCCCCGAGCATAAGATGCTTCGCATCTAAAACACGTCACGCGCGCCTCGTGACGTTGAGCACCCTTTCTCTCTCTTTTTTTTTCTTCGAATACGCGAATTTCAGTGCGATCGCGCGCGCACGCGTGGACAAGTCGTGGCCTCCCGCGGCGGCCCCAGTAAAGACCGAGCGCGCCATGCTCAAATCAGCCAATGGCTGATACAATGGCTGTGACGAGTGATTTTTGAGCTTGTAGCGTCATTTGTCGAGAGAAGAGAAAGCAATTTTTAGCTGACTCTGAGAATTTATTGTGAATTCCAGGCGGCGTGCTGTGCTATCATATTTAGCTCGCGTGTTCTCGGGAACCTCGACTGCCGATCGGCAGCATTTTCTGACCATGCTCAAAAAGTGTTACAGGGCCCCTTTAATAAGATGAGGACATATTTTACATTTACACAAGAACAGATCCAGCTTTCGGGGACATTGGATGATCAGCGCTCCTAGCTGCCACTGCTGGAAGCTCTCACGTTTTCAATGGGACAGGGTCATTTTTCGACGATAAAAAATCGTAGAGGCGCAATTTCCAAAACTTCTTAAAGGGGCACCTTCTAGGAGCTGTGCCGCACTTAACAAATGCAGCATCGTTAACATCGGAGCTTCACATTCTGTTCCCACGACGACTAAAGTTTAAACAATGGGGTCCTATGGAAGCGGCCGAAATCACGCCTCGTTTTTCGGGACAAAAACGGGCCGCCTGAAAAAACTAGACGGAATCCTGCAAATTGCTCGGAGATCTGAGTAGTACGGAGGCGAAGCTTTCATTTGAGGCCACAGTCATGTTTCTGTGTCGAGAAAAACACGTTCCAAAATGAAGTTTTCTACAACACAGTCGCGTCTTCGACTCGCGTATTGTATCTTGATAAGACCCATTTTACCGCCCCGCAGCCGGTGTGCGTTGTGGTCTGGATGGTTGAGCGCCTGTTCTGGCGACTCACGTTAGGTGAATGCGTCACGGGTTCGAATCGCAGTAATGTTTTTCGTTTCTTTTTTCTTTCTTTCTTTTTTTTTCTTACAGAATTGCTGTCAGTGGTTACGGTGCTCGGTTGCCGACCCGAAGGGCACCGGTTTGATCGTGGCCGCGGCTCTAGCCTTTTCGAACGAGGCGAAAATCCACTAATACTTGGATTTTGATGCTGTACGTCGATGTAAATTCACGTTAAAGAACCCCAGGTGGTCGAAATTTCCGGCACACTCTTCTGCCGCGAGAGGGAATGGGAGACGCCCGCTAAGCGCTAAGCGCGTGATGTAGGACATCGTTTTTCCAGTCCAGACCTTCTCTACGGCGCGCCTCATAAACATATCGTAGTTTTGGCGTGTAAAGTTCCAGCAATTATGATGATATGTACAGATGACGAAGATGTACAAGTGATGATGATATGTAAAGAGAATGAAGAGCCATTCACTTGTCGCGCTCACAATATTACTATGGCGTTATTGCTGAAGATTTAGTTTCTTGTTTTTTCGCTAAAGCGTTGCACCCAGAATCTTTGCTACAGAGCCCGGTTTCGCTTCTAGATATGGAGCAAGTAAAGTTCTCATGTTTTCGTATTTCTTATTACGCAACCAATTATCTAAACAACAAAGGAAGGGGAACCAAGGGCCTATTTCAGTTAACCACAGCCTCAATAAGGCAACACATATTGAATCCAAGGAAAGCATGATAGAAGCTATTGATAGTGTAATGAAGCGTTTTAAATAAGCACTATACTATTGGAGACTGACCAGCAATGGCAGAACCAGCGCAAAGCTTGCGTTGCCGAAACGTCTTCTTTTCTTTCTACATCAGCAGCGTTCTCTGCTTTTGCAAGCAGTGCCGCTTTTAGAGAGTTTTAGAACAGCGTACGCGAAGCTTTGCGTTTGCGTTGCGCATGCGTCGTACGCTAGCCTCTTGCGGGCTCCCGTTAAGTGACGAACGCTAACGCTGCGCCCGCAATGCCGGCAAGCTTTGCGTGCGGTGTTCTAAAACTCTCTGTTTACTTCCCTTCCGATACAGAGCCATCCTGGCAAATTACAGGCAGAATACCACGGCACTGAGATAGTAAGGCAGGTGGGTGAATCCACGAAAGATCGAACATGCATGTCCGGTCGATATTTCTGTTTTGTCTGCGATTTTTATATGATGTGCCGGCACATTCAAAGTGCAGGGAACCGACAATTTTATTTCCGAAGAACGCTCCAAGCGTGCAAAACAAATATTTGAAGGTGGTGGCGCGGGAGTCTTCTTTTTTCTCCCTGCAATATTTTTGGATTTCGCAGCCGAATTTAATGCGAACTATAAACATTGCGTCGAAAATTTTTGGTGTTCATTTTTATAGGGAATACTGTGAATTACATCCATGCTTTTTTGATGCTGTCCACAAAGGGTAAAAAATGTAAAAAAATGGCAGACATGGCCCAAATCGAAAAATGTTTCCTAAGTTTGATGCGTCTTCGCCCGTTTGCTATGTTACACAGAAACTTCAAAACTGTTTCACATATAGAAAAAAAAGCATTTGAAATATTTCTTGCGGAGATCGCTTTCCTACAAGCAGCGTAAAAAAAAGAAAGAAATAGTTTAAAAAGCAAGTTTTTTCAAAAAAAGCCTATTTTCAAAAAAAAAAACTAAAAAAAAACTTGGTGTCAATTTTAGGGAAAATTTTTTTTACCGAGGAGTGCTTATGTCAGTCAATGCACGGTTTCGATATAAAATGTCATTTTCTTTGTTAATGATACATAAAGGGCCAAAGTGACCTTTGCTGTGTGATCTCACTTCAGTGCCTTTTATGGTTGTTATCAGCTTGCATTGTGCGTAAATCTACAGTACTAATTATTTTGCTGCAGCGAACTTTCACTCTGGTAGCCTGTCTTCAGCAAAAATGTATTCTCAGATTTATTTGTCTCTAGCGTGTGCGGGGTTGGGCTGCTTCCGCTCTCTAAAGGGCTATGCGTGCACAGCTTGCAGCCTGCAAGAAAGCCTGCAAGAAAGGTGGACGTACCTGTTAAACATATTAATCGTTTTAGGTTCCTCAACAAATGCTTCGTCTACCTCATCGCGGCTCTCAGATATCGACCGGACATGCATGTTCGATCTCTCGGGGAATCACCTAGGTCCATTGCGCAATCTGATGCCTCGACATTTTTGATTACTACAATAGAAGAAAGATCAAGTGGCTTGACGCCGTAGATCAAGTACGAGGCTTGGTAGACCATACGTTACGGGCCGCGGTACTTCGAAAGAGGTTTCGTTGACCAACCGGGGCTAGCTCAAGGAGTCCAGAGCCACACAAATCGGCCACGGGCATACGACACTAAAAGGCTTCGAGACATCTCCTTGGTGTATTTGACGCTGCTTGCCTACAGTGGCGTTAGATCTGGCTCTCTGGCGACCCTCTTCAGCGAATTAGCAGCTTGGGAACTGCCGTCGACTCACTCACATAAGCGTGGCAAGGAGTTATTGCGCATAACGTGCAGGAGGGCTCGAGTCCTTATAGGTAGAAGACAGGAGAGAGTCCAGTAGTGGTCTGCGTAGCAGTGTTTTGGGCGTACGTCACGAAGAGAATGACACGGGTCCAGTCTTAGTAACCGGAAGTGACGTACATTGTCAGCATATCACCTGATGTTCGATTAAATGTTTCTGTTAAACCATTCCTTTTATGATTCTAAGATGTGGTGGTGTGGTGAAAGACCTTGCATTCCTCTAGAATTGCTTGACGACGACCGACAGAAATACACGTCCTTCGGACGATGCGCGGCTCACGTAGTGCGCCGTGCTGTAGAATGACGTGGTGTGAAATGAGAGGCAACATTGCTAGCCGATGCAGATGGCAATGGTGAAGTCTCTGCTTAGCGCGTAATCGATGGAAAAAATCATCTATCAGTTGGTAGCAGGAGTGATGAAAAGAAGTCCATACAAATCAACGCCGGCGTAGTCCAAGGGACGGAGAAGGCAAGTCAGTGGTTGTTACGGAGCAGGGAAATGGTAAGGGGGGATTCGTGCGGCTCTGCTCGACGCAACAAATGTAGGGGTAAAAGAAGCGGTACATTCTGCGTTGATAGTAGCAGAGCTGGAGGAAAGTGCAAGTCTTCAACTATTCGGCATGCGCACACTGTGAGTCAGCGTTGAAGGTGGCGCATATGTCAACGTAGATGGCGCGGAATAAGAGCCACTTGCGTCCATCATAGAGGTAGTTGGGATAGTAGATCAACTGTTGCGAAGAATGAAATGGTGTGTTTGATGGCTTATTTCTCAGGGATGGTAGGTGACGTTGCTTCACGCAACAAGTCCATAAGGGAAGCAATGCAGGGGTTTTTGCGCCGCTGCACAGGCATGTCGGTGACGGCTACAGCGGGAACGCGTCGTAGATGGACAAGAAGACCGCCGCTAGAATGTGTATTGGTTGGCGGATGCAGGGGTGGGAGGAGAGGTTACGGGGTTCAACCGTACTTTATATGTATGCTCGTGCGTGCTTTGGTAGCTGCATGGCTGGCATAAGCAACAACTAACTCGTGAAATCCGCGGTTACGCTGGGCACGCACAACGCCGAAGAAACGCCGCTAGTGTCCTTGTGAATTTCATCTGGGGCGCTCTCAGCTTTTCTGTCATAATAAACTTCTCTCTCTCTCTAATATGGGGCGAGCAACTCAAAATGTCGCAAGATTGGAGGCGACGTAAGAATACATCGGAGTTTTCTGGATGCATCGCCGCATGTAACTTCGCTCAAAGGTCGCGGCCGCTGCGGAGGTCAGTGAAATGCGCTATAATTGCGGGGAGCTGCGAATGAAACGCGTAAAATAAAATCGAAGGCATAGAAAGCTGCGAAGGTATTTCGTTGTCAGTTTAGGAAACGTAGCAGCAGCACGAAGTGTCGTGGGATCCGGAAGGACGCCATCTCGGAAGAAGACGGCACAGAATAAGCCGCTTTCGCATACACCAAAGCAACATTTCTTTAAGTTTACCTCAATGCCATTACAGCTGAGACTAGTGACGACAGCTTCGACCTTTTGTAGATGAGTCGCAAAGCCGTCTGAAAAGATCAGAGTACCATCCAGGTAGTACAGATTCGTCTGCCACTTGAAGCCGCGAAGGATGCCGATCATGCGTTCAAATGTTGCAAGCGCGTTGCACGGCCCGAATCGCGTCACCATAAATTGATATAAACAATCGGATCTAACGAAGGCTGGTTTGCGGTGGTGAAGTTCAGCCATCGGGGCTGCAAGCAGCCGGAGCGCAGGTCCAACGAATAGAGAGAAAAAAAAAACTATGCTCCATGCCGGCAGTCGCGGCATCGTCTATTAGTGGCTAGGGATAGATGTCCTTACGTGTGATCTTGTTCAGCAAGCAATAGTCTACGCAAAAACTAAGTAATTTAGCCGTATATTTGTTTTTTGTTTCTTTTTTTAAAATATCGACCGGTGAGACCCATCGACTGTTCGAGGTCTGTATGACGCCGTGTTGAGCAGTGTCAATTATGCGATGTTGCGACGCACTGTGGCTGGCACACGATATGCGCACTTAGGCTAAGGAGCGTGAAGATCAGTGTCGAAGGAATACATTGTGTTAGACTTATTTTGGGCTACGGTGTATTTTGGGCTACGGCCACTGAGCTACGGTGGCGGTCATCTCCCCGTCCACTTTATAGGGTATATATGTGTACTAGCTCAGTGGTAGAGCATCGGACGCGTTATTCGAAGGTCGCAGGTTCGGTCCCTGCCGGTGGCAAGTTATCTTTTCGTCCACTTTCCTTTCTTCACATTTACATTACAATTAGTTCTAATAGCTTCCCCTATACTTTCCTTGGCATCTTTGTCTGTTAGTTCTCATTAATACTGTGTTTAACAAAGCAAACGAGCCCTTAAGTTTACAATTCTTTCCTTCATTCATAACGAGGGTCTCGTTCTGGCAGACTTGATGCCTTCAGGTGGTGTGCGAGGGATTATTAGTCAGCTGCCCGCTCGTAATAAGATCACGTACTACGTGACGTCTACAGGCAAAAAAGAGTGTTCCACACTCGCCGTAATGGCAACAGGCGGCGCTGACTGACGCTCCCACGTTTAAGTACACATATTATATACCCTATAAAGTGGACGGGGGAGATGACCGCCACCGTAGCTCAGTGGTAGAGCATCGGACGCGTTATTCGAAGGTCGCAGGTTCGGTCCCTGCCGGTGGCAAGTTATCTTTTCGTCCACTTTCCTTTCTTCACATTTACATTACAATTAGTTCTAATAGCTTCCCCTATACTTTCCTTGGCATCTTTGTATGTTAGTTCTCATTAATACTGTGTTTAACAAAGCAAACGAGCCCTTAAGTTTACAATTCTTTCCTTCATTCATAACGAGGGTCTCGTTCTGGCAGACTTGATGCCTTCAGGTGGTGTGCGAGGGATTATTAGTCACCTGCCCGCTCGTAATAAGATCACGTACTACGTGACGTCTACAGGCAAAAAAGAGTGTTCCACACTCGCCGTAATGGCAACAGGCGGCGCTGACTGACGCTCCCACGTTTAAGTACACATATTATATACCCTATAAAGTGGACGGGGAGATGACCGCCACCGTAGCTCACTGGTAGAGCATCGGACGCGCTATTCGAAGGTCGCAGGTTCGGTCCCTGCCGGTGGCAAGTTATCTTTTCGTCCACTTTCCTTTCTTCACATTTACATTACAATTAGTTCTAATAGCTTCCCCTATACTTTCCTTGGCATCTTTGTATGTTAGTTCTCATTAATACTGTGTTTAACAAAGCAAACGAGCCCTTAAGTTTACAATTCTTTCCTTCATTCATAACGAGGGTCTCGTTCTGGCAGACTTGATGCCTTCAGGTGGTGTGCGAGGGATTATTAGTCAGCTGCCCGCTCGTAATAAGATCACGTACTACGTGACGTCTACAGGCAAAAAAGAGTGTTCCACACTCGCCGTAATGGCAACAGGCGGCGCTGACTGACGCTCCCACGTTTAAGTACACATATTATATACCCTATAAAGTGGACGGGGGAGATGACCGCCACCGCAGCTCACTGGTAGAGCATCGGACGCGCATTCGGAGGTCGCAGGTTCGGTCCCGCCGGTGGCAAGTTATCTTTTTCGTCCACTTTCCTTTCTTCACATTTACATTACAATTAGTTCTAATAGCTTCCCCTATACTTTCCTTGGCATCTTTGTATGTTAGTTCTCATTAATACTGTGTTTAACAAAGCAAACGAGCCCTTAAGTTTACAATTCTTTCCTTCATTCATAACGAGGGTCTCGTTCTGGCAGACTTGATGCCTTCAGGTGGTGTACGAGGGATTATTAGTCAGCTGCCCGCTCGTAATAAGATCACGTACTACGTGACGTCTACAGGCAAAAAAGAGTGTTCCACACTCGCCGTAATGGCAACAGGCGGCGCTGACTGACGCTCCCACGTTTAAGTACACATATTATATACCCTATAAAGTGGACGGGGGAGATGACCGCCACCGTAGCTCAGTGGTAGAGCATCGGACGCGTTATTCGAAGGTCGCAGGTTCGGTCCCTGCCGGTGGCAAGTTATCTTTTCGTCCACTTTCCTTTCTTCACATTTACATTACAATATATATATATATATATATATATATATATATATATATATATATATATATATATATATATATATATATATATATATATATATGCGACTGTGTACGAATCGTGAAATGATACTTTCGCATTCACGTTGCACATGTGTGTCATCAAGATCATCATCATCAGCAACATGAATACGCTAATTGTAGGGAACATGCCCCTTCCCATGTTTCTCCAATCAACCCGGTCCCTGTGCAGGCGGCGCCCTCGTTAGCCCCGGAAGCTTCTGAATCTCATCTGCCCATTTAACTTTATGCCTCCCGTTCGCGCTCTTGCCTTCTGTTGGAATCCCCGCTGTTACTTTCAATTGCCACAAGTTATCTTGTCTTCTCGCTGCATTCCCTTGACAGATAGTAGTTAGGATTAGGATTAGGATTTTGTAGGTTGCCGGAGGACCTAGCCTTCCGATTGAGAGATAGTGGTAAACTACCATTCCCTTTTTCTCTTGAGAGATAGTGGTAAACTGCCAATCGTTATCTCAGAATACATGACAAATGCACACTACAACATTCTTATACTTTTGGTTACTTCATTCTCATGGTTCGTATCTGCGGTCACTACCTTCCCTAAACAGACGTATTCCTTTACCACTTCCAGTGTTTTGATAGGCATCGCAAACCACTCTTCTCTTCGGAGGCTGCTGAACATTGCTTTATTTGTCTGCATATTAATTTTCTGCCCCACCTGATCTCCTTTCCCTGTCTAATTCAGTAATTATGATTTGCAATAGTTTTCCCTGAGTTACTAAACATGGCAATATCACAAGCGAATCGCATGTTACTAAGCTACTCTCCTTTAACTGCTATCGCATGCTGTCCGCAATCCAACGCTCTGAAAACCTCCTGTTAACACGCGGTGAATAGCATTGCAGAGAATGGTAGCTCCCTGCCTTAGACTCTTTATTAGAATTTTATTCCATGCTTTTTTTTTTTTTCATGGGGGACAATGGTGGCTGTGGAGACACTGTAGATATGCCGCCGCGACGGCATAGCGTCTATGGAGGTCGGCTGCTGACCTGAAAGGCGCAGGTTCGATCCCGGCCGCGGTGGTCGCATTTCGATGGAGGCGAAATGGTAGAGGACCGCATGTACTGTGCGATGTCAAAGCACCTTAAAGAACGCCAGATGATCAAAATTTCCGGAGTTATCCTATACCGCGGGCTTCATTGTCACATCGTGGTCTTGTCACGTAAAACCCCAGAATTTACTATTATTATTATTAATAATTTTCGTTCATTAAAAAAATTAATACCAGAGGGCGTTCGAATGATGATATTTAGGTAGTGTTTTTGGAGCCGGTGACTGGCAAATCTGTAGCGCTAACACACGTGCGTCATCATGTGTGCTATGCGCCGATTTGTGTGTACCGTGAGCCAAGACCTTCTAGAACGATTACTTTGTACTTTAATAGTCATAATAATTGTTGGGGTCTAACGTCCCAAAACGACCATATGATGAGAGACGCCGCAGTGGAGGGCTCTCAAAATTTCGACCACCGGGGGGTCTTTAATGTGCACCTAAATCTAAGCACACGGGCCTCAAGCATTTCCGCCTGCATCGAAATGCGCCGCCGCGGCCGTACTTTGTAGTTTGAACCACACGTTTGGTAGCACCATGTTAGTTCGCGGAGGCTGAATGTCGATGGACGCAAGATGCAAGAAGCCCATGTGCTCAGATTTAGGTGCACGTTAAAGAACCCCACGTGGTCTAACTATGGGGGGCCCTCCACTATGGCATCTCTCACCTTCATATCGCGTTCTTTGGACGCAAAACCCCAACAATTATTATAAGAAGTATAACAGCTTCCTGTGCATCCAGAGAAGCCTAAGGAGTAGAAAAAAGCTCGGAAAACACGGGGACGAAAAGTAAGCAGACGCTACAAGCTAAGTAACCTAGAACTAAACATTGCGAAATGCTATCATTCGACTGTCAAGTCATTAAATGTGCGCCAACTGCTTCAAGATCTGCCATCGGCCGAGCCTTTCAACATGGTAAAAAATTTGCGCAGCTTGCGCTCAGTCGCGTAAGGCTGGGGCAGAGCAGAGCTGGTCGGCACTCGCGTGGTCTTGGCTTGACTAGGCACACGTTCATTCACAGGTCCATGCACGAAGTGTTCACGCCATCACTTTGCGATTCCCGAGTATCGGATAGGGATCGATCGGGTTTCATTGGGAATTGTTTGGCAATCACAGCACCAAGTACCTTACTTACCTTAATTAGATAAATTGGCCTAACTTGCAAATTCGTCGCGTGGTCTCGATTAGCTTCCGTCCCATGTCAAGGTAAGCTTAATTAGCTAATTAGTCGAGCTACCACTAGTTATATTCCGTCTTAATTAGTATTAGGGTAAGCTCGGCGCATCTTACATAGTCTGGCATTACTAGGCACACGAGAAGCTCAGCTCGGATAAATTAGGGCTTTTTGAGGTGTGATTTAATTAGCTTAGTTATGCGTAGTTAATTAGGTTTTACAGTGCTCAACATGGCTTAATAAGGCTTGTCTATGGTTACACTGGTTTAACTAGGCACAGCTGTTCTTAATTTTGCTTGACGTGGCCGCGCCGGCAGGATCATAGTTTCCTCTCTACATCGCGAACCGGACAAACAGCGGGCATAACATACTTGTAAAAAAATGCTAAGGGAATAAATGAATACGTCTGGCTGCCCTTTCAAAATTCCTGGTGCAGTCGGGCGCCGTTTTCTTTTTCTGATGCGTAAAACGAGTCGTTGCCATACGATCGGGGAATGACTAGCCATTTTAACGTTGCAGCTCGCCGGTCTTATCTTTGTAGCCGTTAGCAACGAACGCGGCAGGCCACGCCAAGTCGTGAAGCTGTGTGTTCTGAACTTCTTTTTTTTTTGTTTCTTTCCTTTTCTTTCTTGCCTTGACGCAACTCTTGACTTCGCGCGAGATTCAAAAGATAAAAGTCATGCGGCACGTGGTGGAAGACACGCGAACTAAACGCCGATGTCCGTGAAAGCCGGATCTGATGGCCCTGGTTTATAGCCTCTTACATTTCCGTTCTCACATGTTTGTATACATCGGTGGGCCTACTTCAAAATTTACTTAGTATCAACGCAGTGTATTCTTTCTTAGTGTTTCACACTTCTCCAGCATTGTTCGCCACAAAAAAGAAGATGGAGTAAGAAATCGCACAGCAAGATATCATTCAAATGAAACGCTCGCACTTAAGCGAATCTAGAATATCATGCTTCCTATTAGTCTCAACTAAGCTTGTCAGACATTAAGAACTGCCATTCGGCGGCCATACTTGTGCAATCACCTGTGGCGTCGACATAGGTGTAATGCTCTAATATCGTGCAGCAAGTGATTGAATGAAGACGCCGAATGGCATCAAAAATGGTGGCACAAAACAAAACAATAACTTTCCAAATCCATTCAAAGGCTATTTTTCTAAGGATGGTGGGGATCGGGGGCAGGGACGTTGTAGACAGCACAACAACGCCATAGTGACATAGACGTTGCGAAAGCAGGATTAGATATATGTCAGAGAAGACACTCAGAAACGTTGCGCGAAATTCTTATTTGCTAAAACGTTATGATCGACATGATGGCGGACCCTTTGAGAGTCAGTGTGGAAGCACAAAAAAGCACTTACAAAAAGGAAAAAACGAGATGCGAAGCAGACAAGATAGAGAAGAAGAAACAAAGCAGCCAATGAACCCAAGACACAAGCATAGCGCAACCATGAAGTTTCACGAAGCTTATTCCGCACGGATTCGAGGAGACGATGGACAGATACTTAACACGCGCAATCCCATCCTTCCTACGGGGTGGCTGCTTTCCCACGCGCACCGAGCCTGATGCTTCCTTTGAAAGGCCGAAAGGTGCCCGCATTGAAAGCGCACTGCGAGCGCAGATGAACCCGACAACGACCTGCTCCGCCAATGACTACACGTTGTTCCTTGGTCCTCAGTGTCATCCAGTGCGTGAATACAGGGCGATGTGTATCTGAGATAAGAGATCAGAGGCAGCCGAGACGAGCAGCAGGATAAGATGAAATCGCGCAACTATACGGCTTGAGCGTCGTGACAAAACAGAAGCTGTCAACGCTCCCTATTATCATTGGGCGCTGTGTGCTCCACACAGAGTACACTTGATGCATTAACATTCACCGACAATGCTCTTTTCTTCAAGCTATAGCATTAAAAGTTCTATATGTGAGAGCAGAACTTGGATTTACTCTCGCCCCTCCCCTATCGTAGAGAATCACGCGCGCCTCTGAAGGTATAATTGTTACTCCAATGTTGTCATGGTCGTTTAGCATCCGTGTTGCTTTCGAGAACGTTGAGCTCTATCGAAGTGATAGCGATGGCTTTGCCGGTCGTTCGGCCGGTGCCAGCACATGCTTACGAGGAGAGAAAAATGATTATGGTATACGAACAAGTTACTGCAAAGAGAGGAGTTGGTTCACACAGAAAACTCCCTTCTTCGTCGAAATTCTTCGAAATTTCTTCTAATATTCTCTATTACCCGCAAAAGTTTACACATTATAATGATGAAGTAGCAAGAAAGGACATTTTCTCATCCTCAAAGAAATCTTTCACACTTAGGTGTGAAAGTTTTCCGGCAGATGGCTTCTTATGGTTGCTTGTTTTGAAAATAGCATGTGGCCGTGTGGAACTCCTCTCTGGATTCATGAATTTTCCGCGCAACAGCAATACGACCTGCAGTTTGTCCTCGGTAAACGTAGGCGTTCTGACACTTAAAAATGTCAACAAGCAAGCAGTGCGACTTTGATTAGGGAGAGCTAGTTCATAGTTGAAGCTCTTTTCTATTCGCTCTCCGCTTGTAAAGAAATGTCTTTGTTTTACAATGGTGAATTCCCTACGGCTGTTCAAAGGTTGTTATAAAGTTGGTGCTTCTTTAGGTAAAATTCGGGCACCGCTTTGCAGAGAAGGGTTCTAAGAGGAGGTAAAAAGCGTACCATCCTACTTTTTCGAGCCTTCAATCTGCGTCACAGCTTCAGCGAAACTGCTCACAGCGCCAATAGAAAGATTCAACATATGATCGCAGGCCACGGTAAAGCAGCCGTATAACAACGCGCTGATTCTTTGGAGCGACCATGACCTGGCGTTGTTGATCACTTTGGGGAACGAATGGGCATGCCACAACCCTTAATCCTTTTAAGGACTAATGGCACCGGTTCTAACAATTAGTCCCCACGCAACTAACTGTTAGTCCCCACACTTCACCTCGATGGACTAACACTTAGTCCTCTCATTTACACCTTACCGGGCAACTGTTAATCTCCACAGTTGCACCTCGCCAGACGAACAGTCGGTCCACTTAGTTACTCCGTGCGTATGACCTGTGTATTACTGACTCACAAAAGTGAGTGAATGAATGAATGAATAAACTTTATTTAAAGCGAGTCCGGCAGTTTCCTTCGGGAGAGGCGGGCGAAAGAGGCGATCAACCCCTGTCCCATCCCACCCTCCGTCGATGATGATGGTGGTGCCTCAGGTGACGACTTCATGTCCTTGCACCCAGGTGGCATCTCCGGCTTGCCGGACGGCACAAAGCTGGTCGGCCAGGTTGCCGCTAGTGAGTGCCGCCTTCCAGCGGCAGCGACGCCGACGCCGGCGATCCGCAGCAGTGACCGCAGCCGCGGCGGCGGCCGGCCCTTGCCTTGGCGCGGTGGCAACAGCAACGAATGGTCTCGGAGTTGAAACATTTGATCTTTCTATATACATATGAAGTTTCTGCCTTCTTTAAGTGAATTCACCTGTCAGTTGTGCAATACAGGGCCAGCCGTGTTGTCATTTCGTGAAGAGTCCTCTTTCTGAGCTGCTCCAACGAACTTGATAGATTACTAGCACCGCACACTCCAACGCACACAACAGACGGCACGTTGTGGACAACGGCTGCGTCCTGCAAAGCATAAAATGATTGCAAATAGTTATTAATGAGGCCTAACAGACAGTAATGCCAGGAAAAGTATAGGGGATATTATTTGTTGTAAATGTAATGTAAATGTGAAGAAGGAAAAGTGGACGAAAAAGATAAGTTGCCGCGGGCCGTTTAAATGAACATGTGTAGGCGATGCGCAAAGCGTCGACGACGCCATCTGCCGCCACGGCTCGGAAGCGTCGGCGGGTCCGGGCGAGCAAGTTTCCCCGCGAGCGTGTACGCGAGTGCACGTATGGACGTGTTTTCATCGTGATTTAACGCCTCTGTCGGGCTTCAGCGATGCTGAAAAATAACTGCCGCGTTGTCGGATGCTCAAACACATACAAAAGATCGCCAGGAACGCACTTCTACAGGTTTCCGGTGCTATTTCATGAGGGAGAGCGAAGGCGGTGGATTGGGGTGTCCGACGCAGAAGGTAAGCAATCGCGCTTTCTTTACGACAGTGTTAGAACGATTACCGTGTTTTTATTTCTCCATTTATGTCGCTACGTCTTCAGCGAACGCTACTATGTTTACACTTGGTCGCCTCGCCTGCATTGTAGCCCTAACAATGCACATGAGGTTGTTATTACTGATAAGACGCGATGCCTAGGCTCTCTTGAAAAACGAATGGCGCGAAGCGCAATGCCAGAGAATGTGGGGCAGGTGACGGCTCCTTTACAAAAGCGCCGTGGAATCACACGTGTGCTGCACGAAATCGGCTGCATTCTACCTATCGATGGCACTGGAATGCGATCACCGGTGCAGAATGTTCGCTGTGCGCTCGCCTCAACTATACGCATATTGGCTGTAAAGCATGGCACCTGTGCGCATTGAAGGCTTTTGACAGGACATTCAACCGATTCAACCTCCTTTTGAATGCCTCGTAACATGACTTCATGCTGATGTGACCGAGGAGAGGGTACAGGCTGCCACCCAGGATCCGGCAAAGGAGAACTCTTGCGAGGCTTCTTGCTTACAAAAAAGGCACGTTTATTTACATATGTACAAGAGTAAACAAACTAGACGTAGAGACGCGCCTTTACATGAGAAGAGTTCGCAAGTGACAAAGAGGCCCCCTAGCGCACTCTCGATGCGCTCCTTTTATATCCGTCCGTGCACGCGCGTCTTGTCAAGTCTTTTCACAGGTCGCGGACTGCGTGCACCAGCAACGCCGATGCGCGTTCTCTGCAGCACACAAGAACACCTCTTGCGTTCCTGCTGGACGCGGACTGTGTTTGGAAGGCATGCCGATGAGCGTGCCTTGCAGGCCGCCTTGCCGGTTATAACAATTCTAATAGAAAACCCTTGATGTATCCCACTAATGCTCATTCGCTTTACAGAAGCTGTGTCATGAGTGGGGTAATAGGCGTGCGCACGGGAAAGGGGGGGGGGGGCTTTCCTATTCGCGTAAGAGGGGGGGGGGGGCTGGGGGCGCTGCGATGATCCTTTGCGCCCCCCCCCCCCCCCCCCTTGATGGGGAACCCCTGCGCACGCCTGAGTGGAGCCGATTATGAAACTTACGTGTTTTATTTTCTTTATTCTTGCTGGTGGTGCTATACCTCGCGACAACTTTCTGTGGCAGCACAGCCAAAGGTACGTGGGCGGAGCTTCTGCACATGTGTTACTACGCCAAGTAGTCCGTTTGCGGGCGATTTCTGTTTCGGTTTCGGAAGCGCATCCAGCATGTACGTTTTCGCACGAACATCCAAGGTTTATGATGCTATTTTTGAAATAATGTATTAACAGATAGATTATATGTAGCTTTAATCGAAAGCTATGACAAGCCTTGAGATACTCATGAACGCAGCAGTGAAAAAAAAATACGTGGAATCATTGCTGTGTTCTTCTGCGAATTCGAGCATGGCTAATCTGCCAGCGGTTCAAGCCCGCGTGTAAAGTGAGCACCATGCAGTAATGCTTGCATTTGCTTGGTTGCACGTTTTTTTCAAAGGAATAAAATATTCTTTATTGCTAAGGAACAGAGGAAGCAGCTTTATTGAAGCGGTCAGCTTTATTTTTGAAAAAAAAAGAAGGTGGGGGGGGGGGGGGGGCTCACGGCCGAGCAGGAACAGTGTGATAGGAAATTCAACGCAATGGCAAGAAACCATGTCCTAAATTTCGGTGAATACAGGGTCGGTATCGTCGTTTTCCTTCTTTTGGAGACGCAACAACTTTCTGGAGACGCTCCCGTTAATTTGTTTGTGGACGCGTCATCGATGGGTCGCAGATATCTTGGCCACGACTGACCACAGGCGGGCGTCTCACGTTCGTAAATCCACGGCCGTGGTAAATCCAAGCGGGTGAAACGCACTCTTTACTCGTCCAAGAACGCTGTTTCGGCAGTTAGCGGCATAATAGACATGAACGCGCCTGTTGTCCAGGCGAAACTTTTCACTGGTGATTTTATCCTCCAATTTCGCTGTCATGTCAAAGCGCCAAGAACCGCTCCCGCCGTAGACGCCGACGGGTACAGTGTTAAAGTACGCGATCTTTAGCGTTATTGTATCAGCAATAGGGGTTTTTAGCTTGTACGTATACTTC
>JALIZH010010360.1:0-17290 GCA_030522465.1 Rhipicephalus appendiculatus | reverse complement strand
TTTTGACCATGGCCTTCTACGCTACCGCCATGCTCACAAGTGAGTGCATACGTCGCAGAAGTAGTTAAATCACCTAACGTAAGCTGTAACGCTTATGTTCAAAAAATTGTTTATCACGGCTATACCTAATGTCTATATGCACACGCACGTTTCGCTTTTGCCGGAAGTGAAATGTATGGTTGGAACAATGGCCTCGAATTTTTTGCATGAAACATTTGCATCTTCGCAAAAGGAATGCGCAATTATTATTTCAATTATATTAAAGAAATAGCAACATTATGATTAATTAGAGACCTACCTGCAACAATCGATTGGCCACTATTTTTTTTCTCGGTGTGATGACACTGGGAACAGAATGCGGTGCTCAAACCTCCTTTTCTTTAACATTGTGGATTACGAAAAAGAAGATTGGACAACGTCCGAGCAGAAAATTGTGGAATTCTATTCAGAAAAGCTTGGCATTAACTTATCACGAAGAAATTTCGAAAGGGTGCATAGGTTAGGCTAATACGCTTATAGCAAAAAAAGAGGCCCATCATTGCGAAGATGATAAGGATAAAAGAGCGCATCCTGTCCGCTGCAAGAAAGCTTAAAGTATTCGAGTTTTCTATTCGTGAAGACTTCTCTCCTGCCACGCGAGAGGCAAGAAGAAAACTTATCGGATTCGCGAAGGCCTGAAAAAATTTTTTCAGGCTGAGTATTGAGAGAATGCGCATAGATGACTCAACGTACGTATACGACCACGTCATAAGCACAGTAGTGTATCTCAGTAGACAGCTAAGGCTTGGGACGTGCACCCGTAAATTCAAGCAGGCACCTCAGCTTCGGATTTCACCGTCGCTCACATTATCATTTACTAATATTCGCAGCCTTCTGCGCGAACTCGATCAGGTCTCTTCCTCTCTTGACTGTACAGGTTCTGACATAATCATCTTCACTGAGACGTGGCTTCATGCCGGCATTTCCGACGATGAAATTAGTCCCATACATAATACCTATAATATCTACCGATATGATTGCACTAACGGGAGAGGCGGGAGGCGTAATGATAGGCATTGAAAAGACAAGAACCTCTTATTTAAATGCGTCGTCCACAAATATAGAGATTTTATGGGTGTGTGCATGACTCGCTTTGAGAAATTATTGCTTGGTTGCTGTTATCGTCCTTCGAATCCGTATCCATCACTTCTAAGCGACTTGTGACTCGAATATACGGGACTTGGTATTAATAACGGCACCGAATACGATAGGAAATGTAACATAGCTACATGGTGTCAGTGACCACCGGTTAATGCAAATCATTCTTAATGTCCCATCTCGTCTTGCTGGTGCCACAACGAAAACAATTCGCGATTATAATACAAAGAACTATAGTGTTATGAATGATAAATTGTGCACATTCCTTGACAGCGTCGTCTTACCGTCTTTCCAGAATCGGTCCGTTCAAGACAACTGGACTCTCTTCAAAAACAAGTAGCTTGTCAGTAAGCGCACACATTCCATTAATCAAAAGAACAAATGATAAACGGAATCCGTGGTACAAGTCACTAAACAAATTCAGAAATAAAAAAAGACAGTTTCGCCGCAAGGGCGAAGCAATGAATGCGATAGCAACAAATTGAAATTGCACGCGAAGAATGGCAAACGGATAAAAACGTGGAGCGCGCTGCTCAAGAACAAAGGACGCACGAAAAGAACACACACAGGATGAGCGCGAAGTAACGTTCACGGCCCGGCACTTAACGCGCTGTTCAAGCGCAAGGGCGCACGAAACGTACGCGCAGGTATACACAGAACGAGCGCGAACTAACAAGTGTCACAGCTGTTACTTTACTGTGTTTGAACAGTGTGCTCCTCTCGCGAATGGGACCTGTGCAGACAGCGAAGTCACCTTTGTGTGCTCTGTAACCTAAACGCAACCTTTCCGCCAAAAGCAGACGACGTACAAACTGTCCGCATCAGGAGATAAGCGCGCGCGCGCACGGGCGACTGCGCCCCCGTAGGGCAAAGTACCCGTTTGGCACGTTCACGACCGAACGCATCGCAACGAGCGGGGCGCCGAGCGCGCCCTTCGCGCCATCTCGCTGGTAATGCAGAGAACAAGTTGCCATTGATATATCCTCCGAGATCGGCGTACCGCCGGCGGTAAATGGTTTATATAAATAGCGTCCCGTTACTATACTGGAGTATGGGCGCCTCTGAGGCCGAGTGGTTAACGCCGCGCGCTACGGAGCGAGAGGTCGCCCGTTCGATTCCGCGCGACAGAAAATATTTTTCTTCGAGGCTTTTATATCTATGTCTATATATAGGGTACATGACGGAGACAGCTACGGCAACGGCGACGGCAGATATGAGCCGAGAGTGCACATGTAATTGCTATCGCAACAAAATGAGATTTTACGTAGCAGCTAAACGCGCGCAAACTGCTACATCGTGGCAAAAATACAGAATATTTTTTTTGGTAAGCTACTGCTCCGCGATACGCGCTGCCCGAGATAAATATTGTTCTCACGACCTATCGTCACTGCTCACAACTGTCACAAAAAATCATGCCATATCCACGAAGTGAATGATGATGAGTGGGCGAAGCTCGATCGTTTTCATCCATGGCGGAAAGAGAATGTGTGGTCTGGAACGCGTTATACTTCATGGTCAACAGCGTCATCGTTCCACTATACATTCCACTATACTGGAACGCGCTTATACTTCATCGTTATCACGTGTAGTGGGTACATTCCACTATACTGCGTCATCGTCATCTTTATCACGTGTAGTGGGTACATTCCACTACACTGGAACGCGCTTATACTTCATCGTTATCACGTGTAGTGGGTACATTCGACTATACTGCGTCATCGTCATCTTGATCACGTGGAGTGGGTACATTCCACTACACGTGGCTACCTACCTACCTACCTACTACTACCTACTACTACTACTACTACTACAGAGGAGGGACAGACCCACACCCTAAGGAGATTCGCCCCTAAAAGGTTTTGGAGAGAAGTGTGTCCGGAACGTCATGATAGCAACATCCCGTTGCACGATGGCGACCACGTTCCCATTCCAAATCACGACTGTCCTAACGCCTACAATACATTCTTTTCATCGGTTATACCACTTGAGACCATAGAAACGTGCTTGAAGTGGCTGATCTTGAGTATCCCTTTTTGCTGCCCATTGACATCACTGTTGACGGAATCGCATCTATAATAAATAATCTTAAACTGTCCACGTCAGCAGGCGTTTACGTGAATAACACCAATATACTGAAAAATACGGCCTCGCCCTCCAGTAAAATATTGTGTCACGTCTTTTCAGCAGTCACTATCAACAGGAGAGCTTCCACATGACTGGAAAATCGCGAAGGTTGTTCATGTGTTTAAAAGTGGCAACACAAACTCACCTCAGAATGACAGGCCCATTTCACTAACATGCATCTGCTGTAAGATGCTTGAGCATATAATCGCCTCCCATATTTACGATCACTTAGAGCAAAATAACTTTTTCGTTTAAAACCAACATGGATTTTGAAAGGCCCTATCGTGCGAAACGCAGCTTTTAACACAAAAGTGTTTATGCCGGGGTCCACCAAAACTTCAGTGACTTATTTCCGTCACGGAAATGACGTGAAAAAATACACATGATCAGAAGACAAAGAAAGATTTTCCGTCAACGGGAGTCAGACCCAAGACCTTTCGGTCGGCGACAACAGATGGGCGGGCACGCTATCCACTGCGCCACGGTCATACACTTTGTATGCTTTAAAAACACGCCTTATATATCTACCGCCGTCCTCTCACAGTGCTCTTGACAAAGTTAAGTAATTCATCATGGCCGCGACATCCACGATTCGTTCCTTCAACGCGTCGTTTCTACGCGCCCGTCCTATTCAGCGCGTTTCCAATAGGAGAAGTGAAATTTTGGCGATCATACCCACTGCGTCGGGAGTGGCTCATAGGATCCATCCATACCAAAAGTAGCTCTGCAACGCACCTGCTTCGCCTGGATGTAACTCCGCATTCTCCCCTTACTCTCGCCCCGCAAAAAATTGTCCCGCTCTTCTGGCTGTCACACCGCTTTCTTTGGCTCCGTTCTCACCATTAACTACTACAGCTACCACAGGCATCCATGACCACAAGGGCATGTTTAATAATTAATCAATCATTAACCATGGACGTTAGTCGTCGGCATGGAGATTTATCACTAAGCCTCAACGTGGATGCATTTAAGTTAAACGGTGCTTTAGCTGTCAAACACCTACAGACACTGCATAAGCTCTCTTATATCAACGCACAGTAAACTCGTTCAAGTACTTCTGTAAGGATACGTTTTACTTTCGTGTTACACTGATTGCTATGACGGAGGGATGAATCACTGTTGTGTTTTTTGTTCTCAAATGACCTACATAATAACTTAGATCAAAACATGCAAATTGACTGTCTTTTTAAAAACTTTTCGAAAGCCTTCGATCGCGTTGCTCACAGCCGACTGATCTCTAAATTGCCTTCCTTGTGTTCAGATTCTTTAACACTGTCATGGGTACTGAGCTTTCTTACAAACCGGCAGCAGTTCACCATTGTTAATGATTTTTCCTCTCCGCTATCATACGTTTCTTCAGGGGTGCCGCAGGGCAGTGTGCTCAGTCCGCTACTTTTTCTTATTTATATTAACGGCTTACCGAATAACTTATCTTCACAAGTGCGTATTTTTTGCTGACGACAGTATAATTTATCGAACAATTACTAGTATTAATGATCAAGGAATAATTCAAAATGACCTCAACTTCATTAGCAATTGATGCGAAGCTGGTAAATGTCCGTTAATAAAAAAATGTAAATCAATGTCCTTCTGTCGCAAACACTCCAACTCAGAATTTTCATACTTTATGAATGGCAAACTCGTATCTAGCGTTAAAGTTTTTTTTTAATATTGAGGTGTAACCTTAACATCTAACCTCTACTGAACTGCCCACAACACTAATATCTGCAGCAACGCTTCACGATCATTAGGCTACTTGCGCCGCAACCCATGGAAGACGCCCACTAATATCCGTGCTTTAGCCTACGTAGCATTTGTTACCCCTCAGCTCGCATTCGCTTCTTCAGGTTGGTCCCCTGATTACAGTTATTTCACTAACATGCTTGAATCGATCCATAGTAGAGCCGATAGACTCATCTTTGAAAACTACGATCACAGCGCAAGCATAACACAAACCAAAATTAACTAATCGCTTTGCCCTCGAGCAGCCGTCGTCACATATCCCCCCATCTCATTGTTTCATAAATACCTGCACAAAGAAAGGTCATTACCAATAAGCTTGCAAATATCTGCATACACATCAAAAAGATTACATAATAATTTTTCCTTATGCGGATTTTTCCTATGCATAAATAATTTTTCCTTATGCATAAAAATTTTTCCTTATGCGGATGCACGCATGTTCCACATGCGTGCATCCGCATGTGGAACAACCTTCCAGATGGCGTCGTAGCCGTAAGCAACAGAGAAAATTTTCGACACAGCCTCCACACACTTTTCCAGGATTAACAGTTTGATTTTTTTTCACGTCAAGATTGGTATTTATATGTTTAACGACCTGCACTTTCATGTTTTATTTCTTTAGTGATTCTTTTAGGTCTGAATACAAACATGCACTTCATATTTATGTGTAATCATGAAGAATGTTTTGGCTTTCTGTGGGTTGTTACTTTTTTGTGTCCTGTTGTATAGTCACTATCGCACTTGTTTCATCGTCTGCGTTTAGTTCCCTTTGTATTTTCTTTGTAACTGTTATACATTGTATAATCATCTCCATTTTTTTTATTTTGTTTGTGTATTTAAGTCCTGTGTGGCCATGTATATAATCTTTTAATGCCCCTTTACTTAATGCCCTGTTGGGCATGTAAGGTATTTCGAATAACTAAATAAGTTATATGTCAGGAGACGTTAGCAAGTTACGTTGAGCATAATTCTCATAACTGGCAGCGGCAACAGAATGCTTCGATATTGTAGTACTGTGTTTGAATATTCAGATCGTGGTGGCCTTACTTAGTGTTAGAAGGCCGCGTCTATAGGGCTAACCTACAAAAAAAGCCAACTTAGCAATTTTATTGCGCGACACAACGTCATGTTTTGCGTGCACATTGTATGTAGTTCAAAATCTTGTAATGTTGGAAAGCGCATTTTGACAACTCCATGAGAATATGCGTTTGAGACTCACGACAGCATTTCACTCCAATTAAAATACATCAAAGATTAATTTCGAAGCACTTTGGCGCTAAACTGACCAGATAGAATAGGTTTTCTGCCATGCCAAAGTACAAAATCTGCAGCTCACTATAAAAGTCGAGACTTACTTCCGATCCAAGGCTGAATGTTTGCCCATCCCAAAGTTCTACAGCACATACCTGCATTGACTAAATGGGAACGCTAAAATGGCATATTTTTAACTAATCGGGCAGTTATGACAACATTTATGTGGCCTTAATATAGTTTCTAATCAGCCATGGTTTCTTGCAGAGTGTCCGGGCCATTGAGAATTCCCACAATTTTAAGACCTGAGATCCTTTTGTTTTACATTAAAAAACATATTCGTATACTGTGCAATTATCGGTAATGCTTCCTTAATATCTTGGGTGTCTACAAAGAGAGAATATCACTAAGCGAATGCGAAATATTCGCTACATTCCATCTACAAAATATACGTGACAAAATAGAGGGGCACGGATTTAGGTACTATAATACATAATTCAATTCAGAAGTGAGGCATTAGATAGACATAACATAATTGCGATAGCGTCATTTTGCTCTCATTGTGCACCCAGGACTATCATTATGAAAATGAGTGTACTTAAGTGCGACTGTTCCAAAGCTGCAATTAAGTCTTCCCATTCACATTTTTGCCATTTCCGCTCTTTTGTTCTCGGTTGTCAGTGCGCATAGTGAAGCTATTGGGTAGCGCCCTTCTTTTTATTGTTTTCCTATTGAGTAGTGACAAGGAAACTGTATTTAAACTCCTAATGAACAGCAGTTCGTTGCGGAAAACGTGTACTTCTGTTTGTCATCTCTTGGTCGAGGGAATCTGACAAAATCATATGCGAAGCTCGTGTGAAGTTCAGTGAACCGTCAGTGTTCTGCGTGTAATCTTTAATAAGGGTCATCTTCCAATTTTGCCGCGTTGGTCTTCTTGCATTCTTAGGTATTTTACCTTGAGTGTGCTATACGACCTTTCTTGTCTATTTCATGTGCGAATTAACGGAGGTGCTTGAAATTGTATATCTTACGATCAATTTAGTTACCCACTTAGTCCAACCTCATATCAATATTTGTAGCATGGGGAGAGGAGACATGCTAAAAATGGAACTAGCCACCAAGGCTCTGCATCAAAACAGTTTTGTGTATTGTGTGTGTGTAGCTCATAAAATAAATAAATAAGTAAACAAATAAATGGTCAGCACGGCAAGCCCCGAAACAATTATGTTATCAATAAACATTGCTATGCCGCATTTCAACATATTTAAAACTGAAATCTTGTCGTTCACACTTTCTTCAAGGAGTACTCCGCTAGGCGTACTTCAGCCAAATTTCTAGCTGTAGGCATAAGTGTATATTTTAGACCAATGCCATCTCCCTTATATCTCAGTACTTTCGAGGCGTACCAGAGAGCAGTGACTGTACAGTCAGCGTGACAAGCTATTATACATCCCCCTTTTCGTTGATTTGTTGTGTTATCTTCGTTGATAATTATAACATAATGCTGAGTAAAAAAGTCAACCACTTGTTGCGTAATGCTATTAAAGGGCAGCACATTACTACTTATATTATAAGTACGAATGTGTCACATTAGGTATGAATGTTCATACTTCATACGTATACCATTATAAGTATGAATTTGCCGCCAGTATGGTATAAATGTCATACGGAGTGCATGCTAATGCACATCGGCGTGCTTCAAATCTTCTTCGAATTTCAGACCTGAACGTGGACTCAGGCGGTCCTAACATGAACCAGCCGAATGGGGTAAGTAAATTACGCTGTGTCTCGTATTGCGGGTGCCGCAACAGTTGATGTTGTGGCACCTACTCGTAATGAGGAAGTGCACATTGAAAATGACGGCCCTAGTGACCACGACTACGTTGGTCTGCCGGGGGCACGTTGCCGCCAATAGGAATAACCTAAGAATGAGGGCTAGGAGGAGAGTAAGTCACATAGCTCGTTAGCTGAGATGAAATAGCTAAGAAGAAAACCTTCCAAAAGACGAAACTTATATGTACAGTACTCGTATTGAAACATGACACCCCCTTTTTTTGGCCCAACGACAGTTAGGAGCATGAGCTCGTAATAACCGAGGCATTTCGCTGCAAATCTGGGCGCTAATGGTAAAGTTGTCTTTGATGTAAGTGTTCCGAGATACTATTACACCAATATAAGGCGGACTGTGGACGCTCAAAACGAAAGTACGCGCATTAGTTAGCCCCCGAACTTTGGAACTTTCATCCATGAATACTCAACGGGCTGTCGGCTGTTGCGTTCCTTATTAAAGGGCGAGGAAATTTCTTTAAGCAGAAATGTGTAATATAGTTCAGGTCTCTCTCTCTCTCTCTATATATATATATATATATATATATATATATATATGTGTGTGTGTGTGTGTGTGTGTGTGTGTGTGTGTGTGTGTGTGTGTGTGTGTGTGTGTGTGTGTGTGTGTGTGTGTGTGTGTGTGTGCGCGCGTGTGTGTGTAGGGTGTTCAAAATTAGGGTTTATGGTTTTCTTGAAATTCCGCGCTTGGAGGCACGCTCAAGCCACCTTCGCAGATAAGTTATGTATTGAGGGGTGCACAAAGCAAAGTGAGACAATAACTATCGTTGACAGCAACCGAATTAACTAAGAATGAATAATTAACTTTTCAGTGAGGGCAGCAGGTGGGCATATTTGTAATTTATAGTCGCGCTTCTACACAGTTACACTTGGAACAATTCTTCTAGCATGCCTGTGCTCCGAGATATGCTGCTACAAAGTTTAATCGCGGTTTTCATGATAACGCATGCAAGACATTGAAAACTGGAAATAGGCTCCTCCCCGATGTTCCTCGGCGATTGCGTGTGGCGTTTAATCTGACAACGGGCTGAAGGCATAGGGAAAGATAACAACGATGACCCTTTTGCTACCGGCTGGCGATAGCAAGCAATGACTGCTCCTCACATCAAGGAGGAATATTGCGCCGATCATCTCCGCCTTGCGTGCGTAATCATGCAAGGCGTGGTTAAACTTAGCAGTGGGATATCTCGGGGCACAGATATGCAATAAGAATTTTGCGAAGTGTAAATGTGTAGAAACGCGACTACCTCCAACTTTTCAATACAAACATGCCCGTTTGCGGCCCTCACTGAAAAGGTAATTATTTAATCTTAGTCAATTGGGTAGCTGGCAGCGATAGTATTGTCTGACTTTGTGTCCCCCCTCAATACACAACTTATCTGCAAAGGTTGTTTTCATGTGCCCCCCAGCGCTGAATTTTAACAAAACCACAAAGTTAACTTTGAGCACCCGGTATATAATATGTTCTAGGCTATATTTGCCCTTGATGTTTCGTAAATGTGTTGCATGTCTCCACATAAATCTATCTCGCTCATTATCTCGCCTTCAGATTTTTAACATGAAGGTGTTATATGCCGGGGTCCACGAAGATTTTAGTGACGTATTTCCGTCACTGAAATGACGTCGAAAAAATACGCATGATCAGAAGACAAAGAAGAAAAGTTCCGTCGATGGGATTCGAACCTACGACCTATTGGTCAGCGACAACAGATGCCGGGCACGCTATCCACTGCGCCACGGTCACATACTCTACAAGCCTTAAAAACAAGCCTTTTATATCTACCACTGTCCTCACGATGCTCTTGCTAAAGTGAAGTAATGCATTATGACCGTGAAATGCACGATTAGTTCCTTCAAAGCGTCGTTTCTACGCGTCCGTCCCATTCGGCGCGTTTCGACTAGGAAAAGTGCAATTTTGTCGACGCCTTAACACACTGCAAAGTGGCGACCTTACCCCTAGCATCGGCCTCGCTCATAGCATCCGTACAAAAAAAGCTAGGACGCGCGAGTGCGTCGCGTGGCCGTAACTCCGCGTTCCCCACTTAACCTCCCCCCGCGAAAAATCGCAGCCGGCCAACGGGGAAGACACGACGCGCGTTGCGTTTCCCTCTGGTCGGGCAGCGTTGTTCAATAACTCTAACATGCCATCAGTAATCGACCTTAGCCCAAGTTCGGCGTCCAATCAGTGACGCTGTTCTGGCTGTCACACCGCTTTCTATGATTCCGCTCTCACCGTACAGCTACCATAAGCATTTATGAACACAAGGGCTGGTTTAATCATTGATCATGGACGTTAGTCATCGGGATACAGATGTACTACCAAGCGTCAACGTGGATGCATTTACGTTAAACGGTGGCACAACTGTCAAACGCCAACAGACATTGTGCAAGCTCTCTTATATCAATGTGCAGTAAATATTCAGCTACTTCTGTAAGGACAGGTTTCACTTTCGTGTCATACCGATTCCTATGACGGATGGATCGACCATGTTTTTTTTGTCAGTGCACCTATAATTTTTTTATATAACAGTGGGCGCTGTAGCAATGCGCTGGTGATGGCAAGGTCCTCTGTTCAGATTGCGTGCTTCTCGGAGTCCTCTTTTATTAGTTCGAATGTGATGCTACGGCACCCATAGCTTGCCTGTTTCCAAACGTGCACTTGTCAGCAACCGTCTGTCGGTGACAAGCAGGTGCTGCTAAGTCAGAAAATTAGGCAAGTCCCTATTCTGCGTGAAAAACTGAAACCGCGCGACAGATTAGATACACAGTGAACTGCTTTAAGCGGGACGAGTGATTACTGACAATTTCCACAACCTCTGGAGCGACGCGCTATGGCACCACCTCACCCGAAACTGAACAGAGAGCAATCTAAATCCTGGCGCTGACTGCGCACGCATATGTACCTGAACCTACACACACTTTTTTAAAATACAACCCTCCAAATATAGGGAGCCTTCATGTGCGCGTGACGGAGGCGCGCACATGAAGGCTCCCTATCCAAATATTGCGATGAGCGCCCCTAGTGCGGAGGGATATCAACATTGACACACGTGACATACACCCGTCTCTCGCGTCCTGCTGCGTCAAACTCCGCCCTCATAAACACACAGACATTACCCCACTGGTCGTGGGAGGCGCAGCTCTTGGATCAGGCCCTGCGAAGCCAACTGACAACACTGGACCAAGCCCGGCGAGCCGCTATAGCCAGCGGAGCACAGGACGAAGGGCTCCAGCAACTTTAGTTGCTAATAGGAATTGCTAATAAGAACGTTTCCTCCCTCTCTTTCTCTCAGGCAACTTGGTCAATTTCTGATTTGTTGCTAGCAGCAGGAACGCAGACACTCTGACTGGTAGCCGTTGCTCGGTGGTCCGTTCTTTAGCTTCATCTGTTACCTTTGACTTCGTCATGTGGTTAGTGTGTCGCTAAAGGTAGCATGGTTCTTTTGTGAAAAAACTTATTTGTGAGTCAGCGATTGCCCTATTTCCGATCCCACCACCTTGTCTCTCGTGTATCGCGCTGTTGCCATTATGCACAACGACACTCTCAGCACTAACGCTCACTAAATCAAAATTAGAAGTTGGGGAAAAGCTTGTAAAGTGCACTTGATGAATACCGTGATGTTATCTACGCATGATGTGCAGCTCGGGTGTCAGATACTTGAAGCCTTGCGCATAAGATGGAAAGGGGATGCTTGCGTCCCTCTACCGTTAGTTTGATTATAGGACAACTAGTATAACTACCTGTTGAACACTTGCGACGGCGCTAGATGAGATTGTATGATGAGTGCATGCTACCTAGAATTCTAATAAATAATTCTATTGAATTTTTAGTGAAGATTATCTGATCTTGTGGCTTTATGGAGGTGATGATTTTGAGGGGTATTCATTATGTCTTCTCCTTTCTTTTCGAAACAAACATATGACCAGAGTGAGCGCCTGTTCTAATTTGTAGATCTAGTTCATGGTCGCACCCGCGTGCGCTGCACGGAATTCATCGTTATGTTCAACTTTTAATACTCCAATGCTCTTTCCTTAGATTTCACACTCTCGCAATTGCACCGCTGAGGAGAATTTCACCGTGTGTTACGTACGTATTAGAACTTTACAAAGTTCTCTTATAATTACTGATATTGATGTACCCTATCCAAAGAGACAGTGTGAATTTAACGTACGCGTTCAGTTTAACAGCCGACAACTATCGCAAGAAAGAAAAAAGAACACCCGGAAGAATCATTGTCACATTAGCAGGCCGTTCAAGGATTACTGGGCATATTGTGATCAGACGACCTTTGTTAGAGCCTCTAAAGCTGTTATGAGATCACAACAAGGGCCGTTTTTGCACCGTAGTTGTCCGCCGCCTGTGTTCGTAACCACTATCGCACTAAATAAGAAAGAAACTAACTAAATAAAAAAATGCCTATGACAGAATTGGAATCGAACCCGGACCCTCTTCGTGGCAGCCCCGCACTCTACCACTGAGCTACGCCGGTGCTTGAAACTTTGTTGTAAACTGACACTATGCAGGCTTCATCTCGGGTAAGGAATCGCGTTTACATGAGTTGTAAAGCGTTTCAGAACAGTAAAGTAACAACCAGGCGTCATACAATGCGAATTGCGTGACGAGTGGGTCGTGCAATGCTCCACCCCATTACAAAATGGCATAATTCTTCATCGTCGTCAGCCACAGCATCAACAACATGATGCGTTACAAGTGTGTAGCGGGTACCACGCAGTTCCGAAGAATGACGAACTATGGCATAGTGGACGCTTCTCCACTACAAAAAATTATGATCATTCATGGCGTAGTGGGTACCACGTAAGTGTGCATGTAGTAGTTGCCCGGAGAGTGTTTAAAAAAGGCTCTAGAAAGGCCGTGCTTCCAGCTTTCGCTGTAACTGTGCTGCGCGTTCCGCGCAGGCCTGTCATTTTTTTCCCACTTTTATTCGAGTTGTTATTTTTCCTCCACTGGTACAGAAAACTCCAGACTCGCATCTGGTCGCCTTCTCTCCGGTTCTACGTTATCTCTAATCATCTCCATCTACGCATTTTCTGTGCCTTCCAATTATACTACGCCTCCGAAAACTATCTTGCAACCGTCAGCATTAAACTGACAGAACGCGAGAAGAGATTGTGATTTGTGCTATCCCTTTCATCGGTGGCAGAATATTTCTAATAATGCGCAACACAAAAATATCAGTTGAATAGCGGAGAGCAGTTTTCTGCAAATTTGAAGAATAATAAAGTTCGAATATGTTCCAATCACTCCATATACATATTCGAAATGTTTTGTAGCCTTCTGTTTAAACAATTGGCGAGAACAAAAACATTTTAGGGATATTTCTTACTAAGCAGTGTCGCCTTGTTGCTCGACAGGTGGTTTTTTTGTATGTGTACCATGACCTTACTTTTTTGTTACTGCCTTACTTTTTTTTATTTGCAGATGAAACAGCGGGAACTGGTTCGCATATGTAGCTACGGCCGCTGCATAACGATTGAGGAATACATCAAGATACGAGACCAAAGAGACAAAGGTGAAATTGTTTAGCTAAAGGTGCAGTTTCTGGGCTACATTTCGACAACGCACTGCTGGAATAATAGTGGTTGATTAAAAATTCGGAAGTTAAATAGTCAAAGCGCGAACTTCTTTTTTCTAACAAGTGTTTCGCTCATATCTAGGAAATGTCACTGTCACGCGTTGTTTGTGACGGGAACATAAGAACGCAAACTAATTACACAATGTCATGTCTACAACGTTACGATATTAATGAAGTAAAAGAAATTGATGGATGGATCAATGGATAGTGAGACTTTATTAAGACACTTGAGAGATGCGACTAGCGCGCAGTGGGCTCCTCTCACGTTGGGACGGACATGCAAAGCCTGACTGCCGCATCGTGGGCTCTCTGGACCGCCTAAAGCTGATCCCCTTTGTTGGGGCTTCTGATGGCGGAGACAGTCGGTAGGATAAAATGGGAGAATTTCTGGCCTCCTTTCGAAAAGGCCATTGCTATTTTGCGATATCGAGAAATCGGCTCTTGGTAATTATACCGCAGCTATGAAATTCAAGTAAATTCTCCTGCCAAACCGAAACCGAGGCCCTTATGAGCGCAACTAGAGGGCGCCCGAAATGACGTGACTGTTCACTGCGGCGATTGCAGTGGGTTTAGTTCTTCTGCATTCGATGACTTAAGTGCGCCATACGTACTCTAATCGCAAACAATGCCTGCACAACCACGAAACGAAAGTGAATCGATGGTTGGTACAATGACCCTCAATGATTCGGAACATCCCGGAAGAGAATGGATTCTGCGGTCTTCCGAGTTTCGGTTTCCGTATCCCTGGCGAAATTTGTCAGATTTCTTTAGTCGCTAACAATTACCAGCGGCTACTTTTCTAAAGAAGTTTATGAAGTTTGCAGGTATAACGTGGCAGCAGAAAGCACAGGACCGGGTTGATTGGCGAAACATGGGAGAGGCCTTTGCCCTGCAGTGGGCGTAAACAGGCTGATGATGATGATGATGACTTTTCTAAAATCTGAAAAGCGGCCACGGGCTTTCTCAGGAACGTTTGCAATATTCGACTTTGACCCGACCACCTGCCTCTATTGATTGAAAAGTTAATTAACCTAATATATTTAATTCCTGCCGTAATTGATTCCTCTATTTGGCTTTATATGGCTGCCATCAGAGATAAAGTAATTATGAAGACAGCGTGAAAATACCTCATTTTCCTTATTTTTGCTGATTTTCTTAAACATGTCTTGGAACACCCAGTATATATCCTCCTGTAACTTCAGGACTTACCCGCTACCCTTCTATCTATCTATCTATCTATCTATCTATCTATCTATCTATCTATCTATCTATCTATCTATCTATCTATCTATCTATCTATCTATCTATCTATCTATCTATCTATCTATATATCTATCTATCTATCTATCTATCTATCTATCTATCTATCTATCTATCTGTAGTAACCTTTCAGGACTGATTTATTTTCTGCTCCAGAAATGATTCCGCAAAAGAAATCTTGATGCGTATGTGTAGCGCCATCTTTTCGGGATAACTTCAGCTATTTATATGAATTGCTCTGGCAGCCGTTAGATGTCATTAAATGTGGAAAATTACTACAGTTACTGCATATGCTACCTTTAGGTATCAGAGTTGCGCCAAGGTACGCCATGTTATGCTCCGTCGGTATGCGGGAAAGCCACAGTTATCTTTCCCATTCGTTCTCCCGCTCGCCTCGCTGGTAGCGTGGCAGCTGACTGCTGCTCGCCAAGGGAGTCGAAGACGGGAACTTTCATCTGCTGGCACCTTGAAGGGACGACAGCTACGACATCATTTCGTAGAGACGTTTAATTCGTTTCTCATCCTTGCTTCCTTCCTCTTTTACAATCTATGTAGATGTGGTTTTATAGCCTTAACTAACAGCAAACACTGTTACAGTCCAATTGGGCCTCCGAAATATCTCTCTCCTAAGCACCCGGTTGGCTGTCGTCGATAATGTCCTTCCCGGATTCTTGCGAGCCAATCCCTCGATGCACCACCGCCTCTCCCGCATCGATAGTTCGCCGCCGCCGCTCAAACTCCTTTCGCCTTGAACCTTGGAATGCTTGGCGACAGGTGACGACCGGTCGTGGGAAGGCGCCTTGGAGTCTGTACCTACAGCGCGGAGCAAGACAACTCGTCAACATCAAGGACACGTACATCAATGACACCACATGCGCTTGTTTTGGGTTTCCCACGGGATGCGGCAGTTGCCCCTTTCATTCAACCTTTGCGGCTGTTACTCGACGCGTTGTCCCATCCTTGAGCTTTGTCGGCTTTGTGGGTCTGTGCGTCCTCTTGTGACTGGCAGCAATTTGCCGAAGTCGACGCCAACAGTCGTCGCTCCGACGGCTGAGAGTGCCGGTTTCACCACGTCTGGGTGCCCCCTCCATCCTGTCTTGTACACTGGGGCTTGCGCGGGGTCGCCGTCCGCGGGGGCGGGGGGACAATGGGGGGGGGCATTCGGGAGGCTGCGTGAACTTCGAACAGAACACCTCCCCTCCAAATGTGTTGCATTGTATCTATGGCATGCAGCACAATCACAACCACATATTCACACAAGTTCAGAGGATTGGCACATGAGTCACCATTCATCGCTCGTACCCCTTTGACACTGTCGCGCGCATGCACTGACAAAGCATAGACCTCCCCCCCCCCCCCCCCTCTTACCTCGCTTTCCCTTTATGCGTGGTCGTTGGGAGTCACCAACCGCGACGTTGCGTCGGCATTAGCGTTTAGACAACCCTTTTTGTGTTCAATTTCCAGGTTATACTACTGTAGCGCCAACGCCCAGCGTTTCTGTCTCGCACTTTGCGGAGTGGTTAGAGTTAGGTATTTGAGCGGGTTGTGGTCAGTAATCACTCTGACCTTAACCCCAAACAACCAAGCCTCTAACTTCGCTAGTGCCCAAATGATCGCATAAGCTTCCTTTTCTATTGTGGCCCATCGGGTCTGAGCCGGGCTAAGCTTCTTGCTCAGGAAAGCGGCAGGGCGCTCCTTTCCCTCGACGTCCTGCTGTTCTAGGCACGCACCCACACCGTAATCGGATGCGTCTGTGGCGAGGATAAATTCCTTTCTCGGATCTGGGGGCCTCCAAAGCAGACGCCCGCACCAGACAGTCTTTCACCTTGTCAAAAGCTTCCTGCACCTCTGTATTCCAAGGTAATTTCTGCGGAATACGTCGGCCGGTTAAGTTGGTCAGAGGCAATACTACTTTGGAGTACTCGGGCACGTAATCTCTATAAGAGTTGGCTAGCCCTAAGAAACGACGAAGTTGTCCCTTTGTTTCGGGAGCCGGAATCTCCTCTATTGCTCGAACCTTTTCTGGATCGGCCGCGTGCCTGCCTGACCCCACAATATATCCCAAGAATTTGACTTCTTGTTGTGCAAAACGACATTTGCTTACGTTGAGCGTCAACCCTGCCTTCGCTAGTGATGCAAGCACCTTGTCTAAATGTGCGAGGTGCTCGATCTTCCCAGTTCTCAGAATATATAGCCACACCGTCAATGTATGAGCAACCGTAATGTCTATGCGGAGCTAGAATAACACTGATGACCCTCTGATAGGTGCTAGCGGCATTCTTTAGGCCGAAGGCATCACTTTCCATGCGTACAGCACTGTTAGCAAAAACCGTACA
>JALIZH010010357.1:0-47258 GCA_030522465.1 Rhipicephalus appendiculatus | reverse complement strand
ATTCAAGGATGGCTTGGGGGAGTCCTTCGCTCCCGTATTGGCGAATACAGCAGCAAAAGGACAGGAATTTTGTCTACATTGTCGTACACTTTGACAAACCATCATCGTAAAAACAATATTTCATACACTGTGACGAGTATATGAAACCACCAAATTAATAAAAGAAATCATTGGTTGTTTCCTAACACAGAACGCCACGAGTTAACATGCATCACATCTGTATGACAGATCGGCACAACACTTTATTTCAGTTTCACAACTAAGGACTTGATATAGCATATCCACAATGCTACATGGATTTTTTCGTTACGCTGCCAGCCCCCAAACGAGAGGTTCGGGGTGTTAAACCGGCCGCACCAAGTGTGGGGTGTTTGGCTTGATGGAAATACGTGCTCGCGTTATTGATCTTTACTTCTCTTACTAGCCGTCGGCGCGGCCAGGGCAGGGACCACAGATTTTGGTGACGTCACAGATAATGGCGTTTGAGCAGTTTCGGCAAGCGTGCGATGGAAGCAGGCCAGACGCTGCCGCGGTACTTCATTTCCCTTGACCTATAGAGTTTCTCAATAATACACTAAAGGAAAAATCTGGCGCTATGCAGTCTATGGGAGCTGCAACACACGGTGCTTCAGCCAGCACGGGAATGATGGGTAGTACACGGATTAGTCTAAACTTCGTTCTTTCGGCTCCGTTTGGATCCGTGTGGACTGTAGTCGCTTTGTCGCAAGATGAAGCTCAGCAAACGTTCAGCAGTTCCACTTCATCATCTTGACCTTTTTAGGCTCACCAATTCAAATCGGCTTACGAAGTTCACAACAAGTCATTCTTGTATCCGAAACAGAGGGCCAAAACAAAAACACTAAACAAAGCCAGAAGTGCGTTCGAAGCCGCAAGCACGAAGACTGGGCAAATCCGTGTAATACCGATCATTCCCCTGGTGGCTGAACGATCGCGGCGCCATAGTTTCCTCCAGTAAATCTTGTACGAAACTCTATGCGACCTACGAAACTTCTTGTCTGTAGACAATTTTACATAAGACGCATGGGCGCCGCCATCTTGGGTTGTTAAACGAATGTTTTCTTATTTTTGTATATCGCGGCGTGAATTCATAAGGTCGTGAAATGTCGAAAGCAACCAAACTATTTTCATGCGTATGCTTGTACCGTCATAGGCGTGCGCAAGGGGGGGGAGCAAAGTTAGTTCCATACATAGACATATTAGGGAGGGGGGGGGCGCTGCGATGAACCTTCGCCATCCGTGAAGGCGAACCTTGCGTGTCTACCGTAACACTGTTAATTTAGCTGTTAAAGATATAACACAGCAAGGTTAACAACCCAAAATGGCGGCGCCGAAACCCATCCGTAAAATAGCGTATATCTCGCCACAAAAAAAAAAAAAAAAAAAAAGCAGATTCTGAATGTTCTCGTGTCAATCTCTTCATCTTTGTAGGCTGAACAGCAATAACCTCGACGAGAAACAAGTTGCGTGATCTGGTTGCGAAACAGGCGAACTGAATTTGCGAGCAGGATTGCGTCACCGCCGAAGCGTCAGAAGCGCATGCGCCGATGTCGCGTGTCCGGTCTCTATAAATTCATGTCGTGTGGCAGAAACGATAAGAAAAACCTTGTGCTGTCGCATGCAGCGGCGAGGAGCTATAATGATTCGGAGGCTTTAATTCGTGTTTTCCGCGTAAATATGACTTCGATAATGCCCCCCCGCGGCGCACTTTTAATAGCGCGTAAGGTTTGCATGCATGGAACTACACCGCATGCTTGACAACCCTAATAACAAACGTAATTACTCCGACGCTTTGATTTATTGTTCGTAGTAATTCACAATGCGCAGGGAAGTAGCGGCACAACCATATATGTTTAGTTACATCTGTTGGGCAATAGACTGCCCGCAACTTCGTTTTTTTTTATTATTATTATTTTGTGTGTGTGTGTGTTCTGGACTTGTCTACGCTCTTGTACACTCCTCCTCATTTATGCTGCATCCTCCAGTTTTCTCCTCCATCGGCGCAGGGTAGTAAACTGTATATTGTAATCTGCTGAAACCTGCCACTCCTTCCTTCTTTCCCTCCCTCCCCCAACCTCATTTTCTATCTCTCTGCGCAAGTAATCGTCATTTATGAGATTATTAGAACTGATTCGGGATTGTGTCTGCCCGGTAAGGGCCTACAAACAAATTGTAAAAGTATGAGCGGGAAAACGCCTTTGCACTGCAAATAATGCAGATGCAATCCGCAGTTTAGTAGCACAAATCTACTTAACAAGTCTAAACTCAAGCCGGCCAGGGTGATTACTGAAGCTAGACAGATTGGTGTATTCTCAACTACGCGCATCAGTCTTTCCACGGCAGTGCTGACATAAAAAAGTTGGCTTCCTAAATAGTTAAAAGGGTGCTCAGTAATCAGTTCCGATAACAAAGTTTTATTGTTAGCCATGCTAGTCTTCAATAAAACGTCCTGTTGGGCGAGTTGGTGATGTATCATAGACGGCATCTTTAGCGCAAACGTAGAAAAGAAAGGCGTACTAAGAAGAGAAGAGAAGAACACAGTGCACAGGGCGTCTTGCTAGTCTTGCGTGGTAACAGCTTGTGATATACGTTTGGCTGCACATGCGCGATTCCGTGCTCTTTTTGTGAAAAAAAATTTCCTATAAACGTCAGTTCTTAATCCGAAGCTTATCCCAGAAGCTCTTGCTGGCACTGCAATGACTTCGCTAGCCTAGACCATACGCTCTGGCGTTGCCCCTCGTTGCGAGGCACGGAAAAAATCAACCAGGACAAGTGGTTATTGGCTATCAAGAGCCCCTATGCCGGTGCTCACCAATGGGCTATCCAGAAGGTCTATGATGCGGCCATCGGGCTTGACTTGACTGTCCCAACGTAGCGCACCAGGAGTTTCAATAAAGTTTTGCATCCATCCATCCATCCATCCATCCATCCATCCATCCATCCATCCATCCATCCATCTATCTATCCATCCAACAAACATCAGTTGTAAGTTGGGCGTCTGTTCTGTCAATTCCATTCCGTTCTCGCTGTTTTTCCGCTGATGCAATTACAATACGTTGCACCAACTGACCCAGCACATCACCATCTTGGCCTTCTAGCAATATTTAGGTATATAGACTATTTTACGGAGGGGTTTCTGTGACGCCATTTTGGGCTGTTAACACTGCCGTTTCATATCTTTAACAACTAAACGAACAGTACTACCGTAGACGCATACGCATGAAAAGCGTTGGCTTAGTAGATTCGACGTCTCATGGCCTTATCAATTCACGTTGTGACATAAAAAGATGGGAAAACATTCGTTTAAGAGCCCGAGGTGGAGTCGCCCATTAATCTCATGTAAAATCGTCTGTACTTTCCGGCAAACAGGCTACACTTCACAAAGTAAGGTGACTTCTCTCGGGTATCCATTTTTTCTTGTTTCTTTCTCTCTTTCTCTCGCCTATTTGATATACTGGAAAAGAAAAGTGGACATGGAGATATGCAGCGTGGCTAATGTATCTGATGCTGCCTCTGTTTCAGCAATCACCGGCGACGCTGCTTCTTCTGGAGTGCCGCATCCGACTGGAGAAAAACGTACGCTCATTCAACGTCTAACCACTTCGTATATTACTTTTAATTAGAACAATTTCTACAATCTACGCTTTCGGTTCCAATCCGTTACGTTTGCTTTAGTACTAAAGAGATGGGGTGATGCGCTAACCATTAACTATTCAACAGAGTATGGTCGGGGCACTGAAGAAAACTGCGGCATGTATTGTAGGAACGTCTTATCAGGTCGCGTTCTTATCGGCTGTTCAGAAGATGGTCTATAATCCTATCACACAGATATGCGTTTCGGCCAGTCTTTAATCAAGCCCACCGGATGATTACAGGGAGAAATATAACGGTTTGTAGTTGGAAACTTCAAGCACCGCACATCTGCTATTCAACGCACCAGTCAGTAGGTGCTTAAAGGGACATAAAGTGAAGCAATGAATCGGTTTCGATTGATAAATTTTGCTCTGAAAACTCTAATGTCGTTCATTTCACCGCCATAGCTTTAATAATAGACGAGAAAGACCAGGTCAAAGTCTCGTTTCTAAATTTCGCTTTAAAAATCTCCGCGTGTGACACACAGGTTTCGATCTGTATTTTTCGTATTTCGGCGACATTGACTCAACGAAATTTCCTGAAATTTAGTATGTTAAGTTTCTGGCCCCCCTCAGAGGACAATATATTTTATTTTTACCGATTAGGAACTACGTAGGCTCTAGTAGACGACGTCGAAATCTACGATGTCATGGCTATTGGAGCTTGAACAGCGTGAACATAAAGGCGGCGTCGCCACCCGCATTTTATTTTTGCGCGTTTTCTCACTTACCAAGCGTCCTTTCGCGGCAAGAGCGCTACTTTTGCCATTGTGAAGGGGCAATTTACTGATACAAAAAAAATAGCTGTTCTCTTTGGTCTTCTTTTAATATTAAGCAAGGTTTCTGCATTAAAGTAGTTACTATCTCTTGCGTGACGTATATGGAAGAAAAACAATTACGAGAATTATTTGATTAACACTCATTATTTACGCGAAATTCCAACTGACGTAGCACATCGCACGCCAGTTTGGTTTGCGTAATACTCTGCAGTTCCGTACGTTTGCGCGCTAGTTTTTGCGAACTTTCAATGTTTCTGCCGTTGTCACAGTCATCGTAGCGAGATGATACACGATAAGAGGCTGATATTATTATATGACCGGGAACAACAAAGCAATTATATCTAGCGCCAGTGTATTGGAATGTATTCTCGTGAGCCTTTGCTTAACGCAGCGCGCCAACCTGACCGAGTGCGAGAGATGCGTCAACGAATCGAGCATCGCTGAGAACGCCACATTCGCTGAGGTGAGCGGTGCTGAGCATTGCGTCAGACATAGAAAACGCTACGGGCTCGTGTTCTTCAAATGTCACTACAAGCGTCTGTACTATTTTTTTTATTTCAGTACAAGAAATTGGAAGCCGAATGTATGCCCAAGGTGAGTACCTGCTGAACACCTGACTTTATTTCCCTTCAGTGATATTTATTTAAAATTTAGATGAGAGGTTTCTGAATTTATTCTGTTGATAAATGAGAAAAGGCAAATAATGGCATTCGTTAAGTATTTCGGGTTTCAGTTTCAGTTTATTGGTTACATATGCATCAGTTACATAATACTTGTATACAGATGAGGGCCCCAGAGTATAAATACTGAAAATGGGACCCTCAGTTAAAAACTACAACAAAAGTGAATTTAAAAAAAAATGGCAGAAGATTAGCAGGTGATGAACAAGCGAGAACGGTTGATATAGGAGATGAAATAATAGGAATACAATAAAATAAAATGCAAAATGTTAAATACAATATACAAAGCAATGAAATACAAAGGAAAATACAATACAGAAATAAAACGTAATAAAAGTAGAAAAACGCAAAAAAAAAATAAAAACAAAAAAATAAAACAAAACGAAAAAAAAAAGAACAAATTATAGAAGAAACAAAAAAAAAACAAATTAAAAGAAATGCAGCCCGGACTCAGACAAGTTCACTTGTATCAACATTAACTTAGCGACGTTCCTGTCCAGCTATTTCTCATACTATTTCTTTAGTAATATTAGAGTCAGTCCATTGATCGGAGGTCTCCTTCCAACTGCTATCCTGAGGGCATTTTTCTTGCTTTCGTTTTCCGTGCCAACTTGCTTCCAGCACGCTAGTGCAAGTATTCCGCACTATGTGCTTATCAGCCGGCCTCTTCAGTGATAGGCACGCGAGAGTTTTGCATAACGAAATATTATGCAAAAGCCAAGACCGCACTTCGCCCGATTGTCGTATCTCAGTTGGCAATTTCCGAGCTTGCACGACACGCAATCAGAATATTACGTGTTCATATAAGGGCTCCGGCACTCGATATCTATATGCGAAAGCTTCAATTTCATTGCGTGCGGACTCGCGTGACAGCCCAAACACTACAGTAAGACAAAACAAAAAGAAGGAAAAAAACAGGCACGCAAATTTTCCACAACACGTGGGCATGGGTGGCCTTTCATGGGGCTCTCATGCTTTCATGGTTGTTACCTTCGGATGATAATAAAAAAAAAGGAAATACGAGACAAAAAAAAAGCTAATTGAAAGGAAATGTTTTGCACTTGGCAGGTAAATGGGGAGCACACATTTAACCGCTTTTCTCGCAGGCCTACCCGAAGGACCGCATCAGGCGACTATGCAAGTGGAGGTTCATCGAACAAGTAAATATTGAAAAAAAATGATGCGAGTTGTTTGACGCTCAACTCTGCGATCACCTCGCCTTCTCTTATTGCCTCGGTGCAGGAGGAAGTCCATCGGTGCGAGGAATGCGTGGACAACTACACGTTGCCAGCCGTGTTCGAGTACGAAGATGTAAGCATTGTAGCCGAACATTGAGTATTAACCTGATAACGTTAAAAAGCTCGTTTCGCAGAAGTTCCGGTGTCGGCGTCGGTGGTTGTGAGCGAAACATCAGCGTTGTCCATGAGCGAAAATTCGAGACAGACAGACAGACAGACAGACAGACAGACAGACAGACAGACAGACAGACAGACAGACAGACAGACAGACAGACAGACAGACAGACAGACAGACAGACAGACAGACAGACAGACAGACAGACAGACAGACAGACAGACAGACAGACAGACAGATAGACAGATAGACAGATAGATAGATAGATAGATAGATAGATAGATAGATAGATAGATAGATAGATAGATAGATAGATAGATAGATAGATAGATAGATAGATAGATAGATAGATAGATACTGGCACGCACGGACGTTGTTTGAGTGCCTCACCGTAGACCTTGCGCTAAAAGTTAGTGTATTCACGAATAACAACATCATGCTATATGATTCTCTTCCGCTCTTTTCTATTGCTCAGGTGTGGAACATGAGAAAGAAGTGCATGCCTCGGGTGAGTGCTATTTCTTACTTTTTCCCCCACTTTTCTTTTTTTTTCCTTTGAAGTTACGACGTACACTCTTAAAAAACCTGTAGAATACAGCTCTATCTTGGGTGCCAAGAATAATAAATATTGAGTTAATTTAATATCTCGTGCTCCAAGCAACTCCTGTACTTTCGAGTTGAAATGACACGCACGCATCGTGCGTCTCACGCGAAGCGTAGTCGTTCCTGTCGCGAGTGTAATAAGTTTCTAATTTTTAACGAATGGTGTGGACAAATGACAGAAGACAATCACTAAGAACAAGGTGCAAGTACAAATAAGGTGGTTTTGATACGTTTAATAAAAAGAAAATAAGGTACTGAATTTATTTACGACAAGGTTTAAGTTCGTGCAAATGACATTTAATATTCTATGATATATTTAACCTCTGCGAGCACCCACAAAAAAAACAACCGATACAAAAATAAGGCCTGTTATGCGTAGAAAATTGCCATTTCTCCTTAAACGCTGATTTGTAACGGCGGTGCGCATTATGACACGCCGTTTCCAAAATGTTCACTTGTGATCTATTAAATAAGGAGCGTCTCATAAAAGGTGTGAAAATGCACGCCATGAACTTGTCTCCTCTCTTTTTTTTTAGTCCTTAACAACCATTTCCCATTGTAGGGTAACCAACCGGGCTTAGCCAGGCTAAACTTTCAGGTGTTCCATTATAACTTATCACTCTCTCTGTCGCTCTGCTTTTGCACAGCTGGCTCTTGGTTTAATCATTTGAATACGTAAAGAATCTGCATCAGCACTCCCCCCCCCCCCCCCCCAGTGGCGTAGCCAGGGTGGTACACCGGGCACGTGCACTCCCCCCCCCCCCCCCCCCGGAATTTGTTTTCGTCATGGCATGCAGAGCGAAAAATGACCATTTCAGGGAGGTGCCCCCCCCTCCCCCGAAAAAATTTCTGGCTACGCCCCTGCCCCACCTCTCTTGTTCCCAAACCGCTAGCACTGAGGCCCTGGCAATCAATACCCAGTGCAAAGATGACGTATTAGGGGGGTGGCCGCCCCCCCCTCTGCCCCCCCCCCCCCCTCTGCCCCCTCCCCCCGTGCCCACGCCTATGATCTACTGGAACGTTAGGAGACGACAGGGCTAATTTGAAGGAAGTTTAATGGTTCTGAAATGTTCTCCTCGCAACTTCTCTTTCAGCCCTCAAGGAAAGAGCTCCTTCGAAAGTCGTGTGACTGGTACTATAAATACCAGGAAGTAAGTCTTCTTCACTTTACTTTTTTTTTTCAACACTAACATTTCCTTGGAAAAGCATCGACTAAGAGAGATGGAGGACCCTTAATGCGATGATGACAGTGTGAACTCTCACGCTTGCGTTGTTTGTTGCCTGTAGGTGGAGAAAGCACAGTGCGAAGCCTGCGTCGAGAAGTCCAACCTGCACGAAGACGCATCCTACGCATACGTAAGTGCACGACAGTACAGACTGGTTGCAACTTTACTCAACTTGAAGCAAACAGCCCTAAAGAGCAGGACAATATCGTTTTGTCTCCTTATTTGTCATCATCCTTTTCTTGGAGCACTTTCCGTAAAGTTCAGTAAGTATAATCATCATAAACAAGACCATTGTCAGCAGTAAAATAGGATATCAGATCGAATGCTCAGTAATCAGCATTGCTCCAAGTACACACTTTTTTTTTTATTGTACACTGAGTTAGCAGCATCTCTGCTATTCTGTATTAAAACTGTTTAAATAAGTACGTATTTTCTTTGCCCATTAGTGCTGCGTTGTTTTAGTGCAAGTTTAATTATTTGTTACTTGTTTCTTATTTACTTAGACAATATTTCTGCGTAAACTGCTGTGCCCTGTTTGCGTGTCCTCGCTGTGATTGTGACATCTTTGTTTCGTATTAGGGTTGGAAGTTCGCGATTTGATGCTTTGTCTCTTTCAATTTTTGTGTATGACACACTGCACCGAATGTTACAGAAGAAACTCGACACGTCTGTGTAAGAAAGAATTAGTGTTTATTTTTGTTCCCAATCTTCTTAATTTCGCCACTGATGGGCACTGACATTACGAAATAAGAGTTTCATAAGCTCAGCCTCGGTTTCGCTTCTTTATGTGCGTGCTAATGATCCATCGGGCACACACATCAATCGTTATCTATGTTCTGATCTCGTGCATCTTATCTACGTAATGTGTGGCTTTCACCCGCAGGAGGCACAAGTGCGGAGCATCTGTATGCCAAGGGTGAGCTCAATTATACCTCTTATCACGCTGGCAGTCATCACCCATCTTTTGTCATTAAACACGAGACGAAGAAGCAAAAAAAAAAAAAAAGAACTAAGGAATAAACATGAGGTGCGACTTCCCGGTCCTAATTAACGCCTCGAATCAAGATGGGAGCATTGGTATCGCGCTTACCAACCTTTCCGGGTGTTGCCGATGGCGGGTATCGCAGCTACTAATGTTGATTGTTACGCCGTTCACGCACCATTCCTTATCACTTGATCGCGGAAAGCTGTTGTAAAGCAGCTCAAGGCGCCCTAGCTGGACAGGCATTATGCGAATACGTTAAGCGGTGCATCCGCTCGGCTTCCCACAACCGCTCGTAAAGGCTCGTGCAAATGTAGTTCTCGCTCAGACTAATCTAATGTGGCTGGCGATAGCATGGTGTCTGCTCTATTCCGTGTTTCTGTGGAAATCTTCTCGAATAAAAGAAATATACCGTATGCTTTCACGACTTGTTGTACACGGTAATGAAAACGCTCTTACGCACGTCTGTGTTCGAATACTGCGCTTCTTCGCTGGACTAGAAATAACCTTCCAATGATCTCGTGTTTGATGTGCAGTGATTAGGTGAGACAGTGCTGTTTGCGCATGTGTGGTGCGGAGTACATATTTTCTGCTGTTCTCCTGCAAATAAAATCAGTTGCGAGTGGCGCTCTTTTCGTCTTTCTTCTGGTAGTACTTAGGTGACTAAAATTCTTCCTCAAGGTTAAGAAAGGGAATCAATTTGCGGCAACTAAGAAGCTTTATCTCTGAGAAATCGCCATGGATTTCTTCGTGGCTTAGTGTTACAAACGGGTGGTTGTCAATATCCCTTTGTTAACTTGTTTTGTTCTATTTAAGGATAAGTTTGTGCCTATGTGCGGCGCCGGCTACTGCTCTTCCCTTGCATAGGCTAATAGTTGATGTCGTCAAGTAGTGGATAATCGCAAAACAATAAACACGGGTACATAGAAGAACACTCACGCATTTGGTCCCAGTACTTTAATACAAACAACTTTTCTCTTCACAGGAAAGTTCACAAAACACAAATATTCAGGCAAACGAAATGTCCGCACATAACTTAAAAGTTCGTCAAGATGTTATCGCATAAAATCATTAGGCAAATTCCTCACTTCATTATTACTCTTGTTTCTGATCTTCGGCTGTTGCTATCTGAAAGACCCGATGTCATTAGGATCACCTGACCTTAGCGTGTTGCTCTTTAATTGCAGAAACCACCGAGAGAAAGAGTTAAGGACGCTTGCCCTCGGAGATTCAGACAACAGGTGAGATTTGATCCTGAGTGTGCGAAAATTATGTGCTTTCATGACTGGAATACTGCGAGCGCCATGTGCCTATGCGCATGAAGACCGTCAGCACCATACATTTTAACAGCGAAGTTTTTTAAGCCTGCCGTAAAAGCTGGGGTGTACAGTGTGCACAAGAACTATCATCATCATGAACCGGCACACGCTCTCTTCATTCTCATTACAGTGAAGCTTTTTAAGCTATCAATATTTTGTGCTCCGTCGTGCAAAACTACCCAGGTGGGTATGTGCCACAGAAATTGGGAAAGCCCCTCTACCGAGTACAGCAGGTTCGAGCATTGAACGAATACTGTGCTCGGCGAAGTGGAGCACGTAAATCATGTGACAGAGGGAGCGAGAGAGAAAGAAAGCAATAGAAACAAAAAGAAAGGGAAAAATTGCGAAACTTGCACTAAGCCGCGCAAGGCTTCAAAATGCGAAACTGGACTATTCTGGTTGCTTCTAGGTTGTTTCTCGGCCTTAGCTAGGTGATACAGGTTTTATCTTGCTTCTAGGTTGTCGCTAGACTTTATCTAGGTGATGTTAGGTTGCTTCTACGTTGATTCTCAGCGTAGAGAGGTTCGAGTTAAATCACACACAGTCACGGACACAACACGATTGTGCGAACTCCAGAGATAGAAACTCGTGCTGAAACCAAGCGTTCGCACCTCTCATAGATCTACGGGCACGTCGTCATTGGCGTCAGCGCTAGGCAGAGATACTTTGAAATTGTATCGCGATACGATACAAGATACAGTTTCGATACAAGATACAGATACAGTTTCGCAATTTTTTTTAACTTACGTGGTCACGTGCCTTCACAAAGGCATACATAACATTAATTGGAGTGACCGACACTGCGGCACCGAAGAAGACATCGATAATTTGCTATGCCGCGGCCCTTTATTTTTCTCTGAGATACGAACACGTTCTGACGCGTCGTGACGATTGAACGATCGGCCGCTCCCCCGGGCAGTTACTGCTGGAGCACCGTTTAAAGCAATTTTGTGCTTTTTGAGAACTATGGGCCTGTGTGAATGCCCTTGACTGTTGTATAATGCCACCGCCACGTACGCGTCAGGGCATTTACTGATCATTTCCTTCTTTCCTTCCTTCCCCCTCTCTCTCTCATCTGTCCACTCCCCTTTCCCATTCCCCCCAGCGTAGGGTAGCCAACAGGACATCTGTCGGGTTGACCTCCTTGTTATCTCCCTTTTGTTTCCTTCCTTCCTAAGTGGTCACGTGTACTGTGCAGTTAAGACGCATCCTTATCTCAGCCTGAAAACGTGATTTATTATTGTTTAAAAAGGCACACGAGTACAGCTCATCATCGATAGCTAGTTCGAATTTGGCGGAAAAGCGAGAAGACCGAAATTCATTCTGGCATGTATGTTATTGTATACACGCCAAAATGAATTGCGGTGTTCGGACAGTTATATTTGCCCCAGTCTGTGCACTCTGTATTTCTGCTAATAAAACGTTTCTACTGTTTACTGAACTACACAGAAGAAGATGGTGGAGGCGCAGCAGTCGGAGTTAGCCTGGCATACAGAGGAAGTTAACGCGATCAATTATTTTTCCTTCAGTTTGGCTGATGTTCTTTCTTTTTCAGGAGGATATTGAACGATGCAGAAAGTGTGCCGAAGAGTACATGAATGACAACGACGCGGCCAACGAGGTGCATTCGCTGGACGTAAGCACTTTCCTCAGATCACTGCACAAAGAGAAATAATGTTTTATGTATGTGAGTGTAAATGCGGGTATTTATTTCTCACACGACTGATTTCAGGTGCAACAACTCTACCGCAAATGCCTCTCAGGGGTAAGAATATTTTGTTCTCGTTGAAGACTGCAGGTGGTCATTGTTCAAATTAAAACTCGTTTTTCAAATCGGCTAGTAGCACGCAGTTTTAGTGCAGTTCACGTCATTATTGCAATGGGGAGATTTTGTTCGTCACGTTTTGGCTAATCTGTGAGTCGCATGCTAATATCACAACGTCAATTATGATACTTGATATCTCGAAATCGGCAGTCGAAACGGGACAAACCAAAAAAAATTATCGCATATGCGGTCGCGTTTCTCTTTATTTGTGCCGTTTCAATCGCGCTTTTTTTATATGTTCAGTGCAATGTACCAACAAACTCGCCGTAAAACCTTCTTTAAGTTATACTTATAACCTCATGAGTCATGTGAGCCTGCTTCATTTCTTTCCGCTATTCTCACTCCCAAATTCCGTAAGTCGCACACTTCTTCAGTATCATAATAACTTACCCGGTTGCTATCCTATTCTATATTATTTACATAAAATAGCATAGCAACGCGGCCTTTGTGAAAGAAATTGATTGTATTCAGTCACATCGCATTCGACTTCATCTTTTACGGCAAATACCGAGGGTATAATAAAAAAAAAAAGGTCAGTTTGTTCAGCCGCCATTTTTCTCAAAGCGTGGTATTCATTACATACAAAAGTGCAGTGTAACATGGCTGTCGTAAATACGGCTAATAGGAGACATCTGCAAGACCGTGGATTTTTTTTTTTTAGTTAAAATTATGCGTAGAAGAGGTTGGCGTCTTTACGGTGGCACCGGCTACTCCTTCTGGCTAGCAAACTAAACATGCAATACGAAAACAAGCTAGAAGGGCACAAAATATGTCTTATCGTAGAACGCAATATGTGCAAACGCTGTCAAATCAAACAGCCCATGAGACACAAATATTCAAGCCCGAGCTCACGTAAGTAAAATCAGTTCACATGTACACGTACAAAAGTGAGACGTTCTGTATGACTTGACATACACAGGAAAACACACTAAAACAAATAATTACACATAGCGTAAAGTAAATGGTCAAACGATACATAATTCTGAACACATACCGACATTAATGTTACGCATTCTGCTTTCAGTGTGGTGTGCAGCTCAATATTTTCATAAAATATTTATTTTTTCAAGAACCATATTCAACGCGACAAGTGCTCTTTTGCAGAAGGCTTCTTCCCAGGGATCTCTAATTACTACCACCTTGCGTGAGCTGACTGCCCTCCTGAATGTGAGCGAGTATCTTGATGTCGTCACACCACCTGAAACTTGGCCATTACTGAGCACACGTCACTTCCCGTGGCAACCATTCTGTGACTCCCAGACACCGCTCCTTGCCAGCTTAGCACATCATATCACGCAGCCAACTCAACTCTGTCCGTTATCCAACTTAGAATGTTGGCTATCCCCTTGCTTTATCGAATATTCGCCGCTTCCTTAAAGCCAGAAATGTGAAGTTTCTATCGCAGCACTTTCTAGCCATAAATATTTGCACACTGTTCAAAAAAAAGAATTCTTGGTTACTGGTTGTTAGGTTTCCTCAAGTTAGAAAGAAGTGTTAGTTGCCAGTCTGCTAATAATTTATCATTATGCGCACTTACACTGATTCATGCTACTGTCCGTCACAGAACAACCTGAAGTACCGTCTACTTGAAGAGTGCCAACAGAAGATACAGGAACCGGTGAGCACGTCACAACCTTTGTAACGCACATTTTACAGACTTCCGCGTCGCTACATCTATGTGAAGCTAACGTATACAGTACACTATGTGCACTACGTTCATTATTGAGGTATAGTGTTCTACGTCACCCAAAGACTTTTGTGTGAAACATTTTGCGAGGATCAAAACAGACAAGCCAGAACCATACTTACAGTACGTGCTGCAGTTCCCAGCTGAGTCTTAACTCTATTGTATTGACATCTGAAATACGCATCATTGGTTATGTTTGAGCACAGATTATGTGCTTTGAGCTCAGCCACTGTATTGCCTTGTTGATCGTCTTTTCAGAGTTGAAAAGTTGCATGAGCCCTAAAGTAGCCTATCATTATTATAGCGGCCTGCTCGGAAACATTCCTCGCTGAAGTTGACAGTGCATATCTGTACAATACTAAGCATGTCTATGTTCTTTTTCTGAAAGTTGTGGGGTATCAGTGCATGAAACCAGTCATATCCTTGTGTGCGTGTTTATGTATTCAGTATTTTTGAAATAACATGATTGGTTGGCACGCCTTTAATTGCAGTAACTGCGGAACGTGCCATTTTGTCTGTGCTTTTCTTTTGTAATCTTTGACAATTATGCACACTTTTTAAATGTGCTCTGTTGACGGACTATTCCTCATAGCACCTCACACGATGACATGTTTTGATTACCGAATTATCTACTGGTTATTAAATAGTCAAAATACACCCCAATAATTCAGAATGCATCTCTTTCATCTAAATAATTCGCTCACTAAGGCATCAGGTACAGCTTCCACCACGCTTAGCACGAACACTCCACAGCCTGGCCTGGACCGGCTTGTACTGACGCCAGCGCCGCGAAGTGTTGACGTGTTGGTCCGTGTGTTTGCGGCGACTGACGACAGCTGCAGCTTCCAATAGCATTTTTGTCTGTCCGGCACACCGCTTACGCAAAATGCTTTGCGTATACCGAAATACCGGGTGTGAACTGCGTATGCGCGCACACGGAAAACATGGCCCCATCAACGAAAGCGGTTGCCGTCCACCTCGAATATATGAAGTGGCCGTCGTGCGCTCTGTAGCTCGTTAGCTCCGAAGTGGTGCTTTATTTGCTTTAGTTTTATGTGCTTAAGCTTCGACAGCAAAGTAGTAGTGTTGATTCGGCACCATTTTCGAGAGCCATGCTAAATTAACCGATGCAGTAGGCTTAGCGAGTGGCGAGGCGCACTCTCGGAATCTCGGAGGACATAGATAACGTGTCTGTTGTTCTTTTATCCTCCATAGTTGGCGCCACTTGACGTGGCGGCAGCTATGGCACACGCTATTCGGTATAACGCTAGGCCTTTGAGATACAGGAATACCAGAGAGACTTCAAAACGCTAACAGTGAACCCACTCTTCCCGCCAGTTAGACGCAAGCGAAAGACTAGTCGACTAGTCAAATCGAGCTGCGTTCCACCCATCGTCAGCCGCTGCAAACATACCGAGATACACTTCGAGGCGCTGGTGTCAGTCCAAGACGGTTAAGGCCAGACTGCTGAGCGTTCGTTTTAAGCGTGCTGACGGCTGTACATAGTTTGGTAGTCTTCCCTGCTCTGTTACAAAATACAGCTGAAGTACGCTCTGTTCTTTGCTTGCATACTTCAGGAAGTCGCTAAGAAGTGCAAGGATTGCATCGTGAACACTTACCGTTGGAGGATACCAGAACATCTGGTAAGAGGCAGTAACCCTATCAAAATAAACTTGTCTGCTAGTCTTGCGTATAAAAACATACCCGTTTCATTGATCTATCCACAGGCACGAGAGGCGAGAAAACGATGTCTCCTTGAGGTGAGCTGCCACGAAATACATCATATTGTCCCCTTGTTTTCTATTTCTCCTTTCCGCCTGGGAAGCATGCTCATTTTTGCACAGGGTTGCTGCTCTCATGAGTATTCTTCACATAGGTACTGCGGGTCCAAATTACGCAAAACCTGCGCATTGTGGTCGACAAATACTGCGAAATATGGGTCTCGATTTCATTTTTGAAAACAACGATGGATAGTTTCGGATTCATTACTTCTAAATAACATAGTTTTCTGTGTTTGAGCTACGCACATGTGGGTTCATTCTTGTACTCACAACTTATTAACGGAAGCGTTGTGCCAGTTTTACTTCTACTCGCAAAGCGTGTGTGTGTGCGCGCGTGCGTGCGCGCGTGCACAACGCCGCACCGTGACGAACGTCATGTGAAATTCACGTAATAATCGATTCTCTCGTCGCCAGCTTACCTACACCGATGGCTTTTCCACAGTCAGATATTGCGCGCCACCGAAGTGCGACCAATACAAATCCGCAGCTGGCCCCTTTCTCATTACGCCAGCGTTAAAAGGTGCCTTTAGCGCACCACTACAGACATTGATACTGAGTCTAATGCGTCACCTTCGTAAGGCATCCCACAGGGATCTGTCGAAGTGTCGTGTGTGCGAAGCATTAGCTGGTCATGTCATGTGCAGGTAACATTAAACAACAATATCCAACATTTTCAGCACTATAGCGAACAGTTACTTGAGAAGTAAAACTGCACTGAGGACGAGACACTAAAGTAGAAGACGACGATTGGATGAGTGCAGTAGGGGTTTGTGGGGTACACGGTTTTTTTTCCTGCCCATGCTCATTGTTCGAACTGGTAAGAAGCTGTGTCTGCGCTTGTACTCTTTTACTCTGATGCCATTTCCTTAGCAAAGTTATATTATATGCGTCCAGGGGCCTCTAACTCCTAGCCTAATTTACGTTATGGCTTCCTGCTAGAATTCCTTTCAAAATGATCATAGTTCACATTCTATATTGACTACGGTATATGATAACCGTTACGTCCTACTTCACCTCACTGGCGAGTTAACAAAAAATATAGCAAGCGGCAAGTAACGCTAAACTTCGTTTATTCATGTGCTCATAAGGATGGTATGTTGGGAGACTTGCCCCCCGTATTCACAAACGATCCTGGACTCGACTTTCGTCTTTCACTTCCCCGAGTTGAGCACAGCACCGCTGCTCGACTGAAAATGACGCTGCGCTTCTCAAGAATCGCTGCAGATTATCCCCGATATGCAGTGATCTATTTTACCCAGAGACGGCGCTCCCACCAACTTTCTCAAATCAAGGTGAAGCGTTGAGTGAAGGGACGTTCTAGAATACAGGGGGTTGGTATGTTGAAAGTGTTCATGTTGCCGCTCAAGGACTCTTACGCTTATTTTTTTTTCCTTCGTTGTTCACGCTGTTATTTTTCAGTTCCAGGAAAACTAGAGAGCAGGATTGTGCAGCGCATCGACAAGTGATCACGAAAGACCCATACACTCGACCTGACCGCCATGAGGCCTAGTTATGCCATATTGTTTCAATGACTGTTTAATAAAAAAAAAAGTGTTAATAGCCAAAGAGTGCAATTCACCCAATAAACATTTTCCCTGCAGCTCGTTCATACTCGGTATCAAAAATGAGTTGTCGCTTATTTTAGATTGTAGATATACAACTACCACACAGTGGAAACAAATTCATGAGATAATAAAATATATCGAGTCGCCCAAGCACTCTGTACAGGTGGGTAACCATCAAAGCTTAAATATGGGGCCCAAGTGTTCATTACTGGTTATTGGTTATGCCTGTTCAGAAACCTTAATTGGTGCTTGTCTTCCGTGTGTTCCTTTCTTTCATTTTTAGTGGACCAGTGCTGAGTAGTGTGGCTTGCCAAATTTCTGTGGCACATGAATGAAGCAACTTTTCAGATCCGGCTAGTTCCTGGTCCGGGCCAGACCGCTCAGATGGAGGACGGAAAACCTCGTCTTCCAGTAGCGCCCCTGGCCTGCTGGATAGGCCAGGTTTGGTCCTGCAGATCGGAGCTAAGCAATGTATTCCGCAATCGCTCCCGGAGAGGTTCTGGCACACGTGCCAGGAGTTTCGCGTACACAGGACGGACGAACTTTGGTCTCACCTCGCCATATACAGCTTGGCTAGAAAATGGCACTGGGGGGAGTTACCTGTAGTGCTTATTCTTAATCAAGATAGCAGCGCGCGTAGCGACACCTCGCTATGTTTGTTTTAACCAGAATACGCTAGTAATGCAGTTGCAGTATCAGGACATTTATTCGCTTCAATATTGATTGTCCCAATCCTATTCAAACCGAAGAGAAGCGAACCTGGAGGCTTGAAGGGACGAGAAATAGTCGAACAGTGAATGACGCTGAAGACGACGTGTCGACACAGCGACTAACACAAGTCCACTGGTAGAAACGTTGGCTCCAGCGAAATTCTTTTTTTTTTTTGTAATGAGGATTAACTGAAAGGAGTTGTTGCCACCATTGCTTGGTAACGGCTACCCCTTTCCACTCGGTTGTTAGGATATAAAAATTAAGAAACAAAAATAATATGTATACATATGTACAATGCTACACTTGGCAAGTTCAAAAATTCTGCTTTGAACAAAGAACACATACAACCACATCGAGTTTCTTGCAGTTAGCCAGAGGGGAAAAGTGGCTCTGCGACGCTGTTGTATGCAAGGGAATGCTGGGATGCGACGGATTCGTATTGGCATCGTTCACGAAGAACCTGGACACCTCGACGGCGCGTCATGCCAGAAGCGTTCATGTATAGTCAGAATGGCTAATCATGTGCTGAAGCAGTGTGCTGACGCATTTCTTGGCATTACCCAAAGACAAGTTTTGTTTAACATTGCGAACTTGCATTGTTTAACATTGCGCATGCCCTGCATGCGAGTACGTTTACTGTAAACTTTAATAGCGTTGACTGAGACCCCTTTATGGAGGTTTCGTTTCATGTAAGCCTTATTTGCCAAGTCGTATCCGCATTTTAGGCCAAGTCTCTCAACATTAGCCAACACAAGCCTCGCAGACACATATACCCTCATGAGGCACAACACCCCTTAGGAAACTCATAGACGGCGCTGCCAGATTTCTTTTTATGTATTATTGCTGGCACGACTAACGAATGACACTTATTTCTCTACCCAGTAGTTCTGATCGAGCACTTCCGGTTTCCGTAATATTAAAAAAAATGTATTTAAAAAAAGTAAGTGGTACGAAATCGTTGGTACCTGTTCCCGTTAAGAGTTATATTAGATACATATGATAACGAAGCCTATGTTCATTAAGGGCCAATTGAATGCCAGAATGATTAATGACGATTACTTGCATGGTTTCATTGGAAGAGCAGATGGCTTTCTTGTGAGTAGCTGGCATCGTTGCGGCACCTAGCGGAGCAGATCTGGAACCACGCGCTTCTTTCTTCGCGGCCTCTGCGATCCGCTTGGGCCGTGCGACGAGACACAGTGTTAGCTCAAGGAATAGAACAGAGAACACAATAATAATAATAATAATAATAATAATAATAATAATAATATCTGGGGTTTTACGTCCCAAAACCACGAGATGATTATGAGAGACGCCGTAGTGGAGGGCTCCGGGAATTTTGACCATCTGGTGTTCTTTAACGTGCACCGACATCGCACAGTACACGGGATTCTACCATTTAACAGAGAACACAAATACCACGTGTGAGTGCCAGTGCTAGACGCCTAAGTCAAGGATTAGGGTCAGCTCCAGTTTTGTTAGAAACTCTGTGGGCAGGTATATTTGATAACTCCGTCGACTTGAAAGTTTCAGTGCCTGTCCTTCTGTATCACCTGAGTACGTGTGAATGCACAGCACTAATTCTAACTGTACCTCGAGCGCAGGGAATGCGATCGCGAGTTCTGCTGAAAAAGAACCACCTGTGGTGTCACTGTACAATAAAAACTCTGAGTGAGCTCTTTTTGTTGCTCTTCTTTTTTTATTGTGCGGTGTACGTTCTCGTGTAACAGGTAAATCACGGGTACGACGTTTGTGTTATCAAACGCATGGACGATCCGTTTTTTGGTCTTAACGCTTGCTCTCCTCGCACCGTCCAACATTCCGGTGATGGTGGCGTCAGGAGTGTGTAACGTTTCCCGCTATGACGTCACGTATCCAGGAATAGTGCGGTGTCACTCTGGTGTAGATGCCTGGGTGTCGCGGCTCGCCGCATCGGAGTCCACCCGAGATGACACCGGCCAGTTGCCAACTGCCTCCCTGTTTGACCACCAGGGGTCCTCCGCTGTCACCCTTTACAACGAGACGTTAGTAAAAAAAAAAACGGACCTTGATTTGATTTCTGAAAACATCCCTGTATCAACCTTTTCTTACTATTGTTATTATAGAAGCGGTTAGGCTACAAGTGGAGTTGTTTCAAGGATCTAAGGGTTATCAAATGTTACCCTCCCCCTTAGCAATGTTCTTCCTCAAATAATTTGCATGGATATGAATTGCTAATTTGTAGGCCACAATTCGTGATTTATATAAACATCGCAAGTTAGTTAACTGGAATAATAATGACCAATTTCTAGTTAATCATACTGTGTTTTAACATCGTGTTCCTCCCTTTGTGTGTGTTCTAACTCTCGACTAAATTATGTCTAATCATACTGTGCATTTGAATTTCTCGCCCAAGTATAATGTCCGCCGCTCAGAGCAATCCGAGTTCAGCGCCTACAATTCTACAATCTGTTACAGTCAATTTCCTATAACTTAGTTTGCTGAGTGAGTTGGTTCATACAATTCGAAAGAGAAAACCAGCGAAAATAAAACTAAGACAGTGATGAAGAACAACCAGACAGGGAAATTACAACTCTTCTCTCGTCTGGTTGTTCTTAATCACTGTCTAATTTTCGCTGGTTTTTCTTTCGAATTTTCTATAGTTCTGTTTTGTCACAAAAAAGAGGGCATTGGTATAATGCGTTAGGCACTACCGAGTGAAATATATAACCACGTGACAGAACGGTTCATTGGACGAGTTGGTGATTCATGGTACTTGAAATGCGAGCGCGTAACTACACAGGTCCCTATCTTCTCAGTGTGTTGCTATGTAATAACGTGGTCGTACTTCAAGTAACCACGTGACCATTGGCTGCTTACGTGGCACGAGTCATGTCGGCCGTCCTCGTAGCCCGCGCAGTACATGAGCTGGTTGATGACGCAAGTACCGTTGTAATAGCTGGCACACTCGTCCAGTGGAAGCACCAGCACGGCGGCCTGCTTCAGCACGGGGCTCATCTCGGCCTCTTGCGAAGGATTTCGGTGTACGGCAGAAAGAAAAAAAAACAACGGTGAGTGCTTTGGAGTGCCAGCGAAGGAGCGCTCGCATTGACTACACCCAATGAACGCCTAATGCCAGGCAGAGGCCTCTCCCACGTTTCGCCAGTCAACCCTTTCTGAGGTCACATTATCTCCGCAAACTTCATCTGCCCATCTAAATTCCTGCCTATCTGTAAGACGAATACAGCAGTTACTTCAGTGTTCGAGGCGGTACTTCGTCACCAGCTTTTAAGTAACACTAAGACCTAAAAGTAGTGGTGTGCGAATAGTTAAATTTTGTCCCGAATCGAATTTGAATCGAATAGTGCCGAATAGTGGGAAAAAATGTCGAATATCGAATCGAATATCAAATACGAAAGATTTTATTGAATATTGGAAGAAACATCAAAAGAAATGAAATGAAAAGAAATGTTGGCACACTACGGCGTGATGACCGCTTCATTACGCGCTTGGTCATGAAGGTTTCTTTTTTCATACATAATGCGTTCATCTCACAACGGTAATGTTGCGCTTCATCGTCATGAGTGCTCCGGGCCAAAAATCTTCGGCCGCCCGTTCGCACCAGTGTATAAGTGCGCGCCGGAACGATGGGTGGAAGTTTCCTATTGTTCTTAATCAAGGTTTAGGTCGATCGCGGAAACAACCCTATGAATGCTCGTTAAAAGGGGCCATGACACGGTCACCGCACAATTTGAGATTTTCATTTAAAAAATAGGTAGTAGAGGGTTTATTGTGCCTATGAATGTATGAAAAATGGACTCTAAAAAAGAATATTTCACTGCAAAATAAGCATTAGTAGTCGCCGGCTATAAACCCCCAACAAACGCCGGCGACCGCCATTTTCTCATGGCGTGTGTGACGTCACGTGCTACATGGGGCGGAGCCGTCGTCTTTTCACCAAGGCTTCAGCCAGCGCAAATCATTCCATTTCAATGTCAAGGTTTAAAAAGCTGAAATAACTCGACTGCACGCCCTGCTGACCACGGAACAAAATTGTTCGCCGAAATTCAGACGCTCGCACAGCAAGCCGCCTTGTTACGTCACGGCTCTCTAGTGCGCCAATGTTGCCCGACGCTCAGGCCGCTCGCGTGTTTACAAAAATATTCAATTATAAATTAAGCGCCCGACCCAAATGTGCTAACCGTTTCGCCACCTTGCTTTGTGAACCCATAAGCATTAACCCACATAATACAGATCATGAGTGAAGATTTGGGTGTCATCATCATGGCGCCCAATAACACATGTTCAAGACGTAGATATATGATATTTTATGGCACACTAACAAGTGGTGGACCTTGTGCAGATACGGCAGAGCCACTTACCGCGGGTCGCACCCCACCCTGTGACGTAGCACGTTGTGTTGTCGGCGAGGTCGGGCAGCTCCTGCAAGCAGATTGGCTGCACCTGTCCCATTGAGCGTGACCGGTGCGTTGAGCTTGATCAACGCAATGTCGTGATCTTTGCGGTTTTCGACCAGCACGGGTTTCTAGAGAAATAGGGCAAAGAGCGATAAAAGAAGATATGGCCGTATCAGACACGTCGCATACCACTGAGAACAGAAGAACATGAATACTTTGAAGAGTTTGTTGAGGATCTGCTTCAATGTACTAATGCAAGTCACCAACTTCGCGGCACATACTAAGGAGGAATGTTTGGCTACATGCAACTGGTTGTCAAGAGATCACGGCAAGAGTACGCCATGTGCAATGAAGTAACGTAGTGGTTGCACCAGACACAGACATCAACGGTGATCGCGAAGACTTTCAAGGTAAAATAGCTTCCACAGTTGGGTAATACTCTCTATATCAGTTTTGGTGGATATGCGCGCCTAGTGAAACTACACTTGTCGAATGAACACCCCAGAAGACCGGAAATATATGTCGAATAACATAGTGCACTTGTCTCTCGAAACAGATGAAAAAAAGGTTAGCAAGATAGAAGTCTGCAAGGTCTGCAGAGTATGCGACAAATGTGTGGACATGTTGCCACTTGCTTCGTCAACGATTTCAGCGACGCTTGAATTGACCTTAAGTACGTTTACACACAGGGCGAAACTTCTGCGGTATTCAAGAACTAACATTTCGAAGGGCTTCTTCAAGTGGCATCTTTACTGATAGCGGTATCTCGTTGGTCAAAGTAAAATAGCACAGCATGTGGGTGAAGGCAGGGTTTCAGAGGGACGTTACTGAAAAAATGGCTACTTGGACATGAGTGTGAATACTCACAACAGCCATCTGGTAGCCAGGATGAATGAAGATAGACTCGACATAGCGCAGCTGCTGCGTCGGTTCTTCCTCAAAGAGGTAGTACTTTCCAACGTAAACGACCCAATCCGATGGTTCTCCCCACCTGGAATCATGTAAACAATTTTTTTTTCTCTGCAGCTGTATAAAGTAACGAATGAAAGACGAAGACTACAGTCATATCCGCGGCGAAAGTTCATGTGCCTTTCTCTGGCAGAACCACCGAGAGTGTCGATAACTTGCTGGAAACTTAATTTCAACTATGACCTCTGAGATCTTGTGGCAAGCTCCGTGTGCGCCAGTCAATTTTGGAGGCCCTGTTTTGACTGAGGCAGTTTATTTTTTAATCATAACAACCAAGTGGAAACGGGTAGCCGTCGCCAAGAAATTGCGACAACTTTTTCATTAATATTTTTATTTCAATAAAAAAAAAAACTACGGGACTGGTAATGTCTATTCACCACTGTCACTGTACAACTTGCTCGGACCCAGTCTCCGATTCTATCCACCTGTTCGAGAAGGAAGTGGACATATCCTTTCCTAAGAGAACGCTTACTCATAAAGAGACCTTCTGTGTCGGACGCTTTGCGAAGGAAGACATCACATGCCGGCGTGCAAAGAGGACGTGTTCGAGAATGGCATGTACAGGGATCAGTGCTGGCTCAGTGATTATCCAGGTTGGCAAATTTAACGGTGGTATGGCTGACACCATATTTGGCACAGGCAGCCGGACTGTACTGATTGCCAATGGGAAGGCGCACCTCTGAGAATACGTACGATACCCGTGGTGCAGTGGTGTAGCCAGGGGGTGGCACATGCCTCCGATCCCTGAGGCAGTACAAAACCGCGTTAGGTGCAGAAAGCTTTCGCAAGGGGGCGGGGGTGGGTCAAGAGATCTATAATAGATCGACTGAGAAGAAAAAAGAGGTTGGCTTTCGCCTTCGAGCCATCTTGGGCGAATGCATAAGGCACCCTGCGAGTTTTTTGAAGATATGGTCTTAGAACCCACGTGCGAAAACAATGTGCCGCCGATACCAGCCACTGCCTGTCGACGAGGGTGGCGCCGCACTTGTGTCCGTAAACGGGGTCCTCTGCCAGCTTGAGCGATGCCTGCCACGGCCAGCTCTCGGGTTTCGCCTTGCTCCCGCCAACAATGTACGCGTCCTCGTCGACGTGAAAGCGGAAGGGCTCAGCCAGTGGTCGGCCACAGGTATCCGACCCGACATCATTGACCTCGGCGCCTGGAGAAAATCGGGAGTAACATAGTTAACGCCGATTTTAGCACACTGGTAGTGATAATGATAAGTTCACCATTCATCCGTCTTGTGTAAAAATGTACAAGGAAATGTGCAGCCGCAAAAAGGCTGCATTTCCAGGAGGAGGATCGAGGAATAAACTTTACCATAAATGGGAGTAGGAATGGGGAAGCCAGGTAGGACGGGGTGAAATACTGGGACCTAAGGGGCCGCAACACTAGCAAGACCAGTCCGCCAGCCCAACCCGCCCCCCGAGGAGCTCCTGCGGCCATCTCCCAAACCAGAAGCCTGGGAGAGGTGCTTAAGGAGCACGAACTGGCATATGCTGCATTTCCAGGATTGGGGGTCGTACGCATATGGCGCAATCTTAAGACGGCGGTAGCAACGCCCCTCCGTAACTCAATGGGAAAATGGGCGAAAACAAGCCGCGTCTTCAAAGGATGTGAGAACGGAATTTCGGATGATACATGGCGAAACTTGCAGCGCACTATAAAAGACACGGACGAAGAAAGTTAAGACAGGAAGATGAGCTGTCTGACGACCGAAGCAGTTTTTCAAACAATGTCTGACGAAGAAGACTATTTAACAAAATTTACTGACGCTTTATTAGTTACTACAGTGGAGTCCAATCAGCATATCCTGGTAACACACATGCAGTGCCCGGGCACAGAACACGCAGGTTCCAGGGATAATATATTATCTTACAATGCGGTCTATGAGGCTATTTGGCGGTGTTATAGCCAGAGCTAGATGTACTGCTATCGGAACATTTTACATATGTTTATCCGGTGTTGATATGCCCTACGCTGACGACAGTTGTGGTGTGCGTGCGTGCGTGTGCGCGCGCGGTGGAGAAGGAACTAAAGAAATGAAATACATATTTCGAATAAAATGTGATCGGGTGCATGTCAGTAACAGAACTTTCTATGTGCTGATTAATTACATTCTTTTTTTTTTAGTTACGATAGCTGATATAGCCCGTATAATGTCAATACATTACTGTAGCGAAAACATCGACTACATACCGCAGTTTTCTTCGTCTGTTCCGTCACCGCAGTCGTCCTTTCTGTCGCACCTTTTGCGTTCGTCCACGCATTGGCCATTGCGGCACCGTAGTTCCTCTTCTTTGCAGTGCTCTGCATAGTATGCAGAAAGATACAGAAGATTGGCAACATAATCTGCAGTATGAAGAAACAAGCCGAACTTCAAGGAGACGGCTGCCCGCCTGGATTTCTGAGCTAACCCCCGTTGGCCCAAACTTTAAAAAAAAAAAGAAAAAAAAAGCGCCACAGAGCCGTTTCTTTGTCTAGTTCCTTCAGGGCAACCCTGCTCTCCCGAGGGTGCTCTCATTTTAACTGCACTACACACACCCCCAACCCCGCCCCACTACCACAACGGAAATTTCGAAGCGGCGCCGCTGTCTGGGTGTCTTTAGACAACACAAACCTTCACTCCAGAAATTTTGCAATTTTGCATGTCTATATATACACACATACGAACTCAAGCCCGAACATGTATGTATAAAGTATGGTTACCCCCCCACCCCCCGCCCCGAAAAAAAAATTCTGGCTATTCCACTCGCAGGTAGCCTGTACTTGCAGTTCTTGAGCTCGATTACTTGAAGCCGAGGGCATTACTAACGCGAGAAATACGAGCACATAAACGACTAACAAAAATGTATGCGTGATCTTTAAATAATTACTGTAGCCCTAGGCGTGCGCACGGGGGGGGGCAGGGGGGGGGGGCGCCCCCTTAGTCACCTAAGAGGGGGGGGCCGCAAAATTTGCCCCCTACATTGACTTAACAAAAGGGGGCGGGTGCTGCGATGAACCTTCGCCCCCCTTGAAGGGGAACCCTGCGCACGCTTATGACAACAGCAGCAGGCGACCAGCAGGAATAAGCACTAGCACTCACCTTTCACGGGAGCGTCAGTGAGGTAGTAGCGTGCTACGAACCCTAGTCCCGGCGTACCCAGCCTACCGGAGGTGAAGACGAGCGTGGCCGCAGTGTTTGGCGGAAGCGCGTAGTCGCGTGGCAGCCAGGGTCCGCACCAGCGAGCCAGGAGGGCCGCCGATCCCTGCTCCTCGATCGCCGAGCCCATCGCGACCGCATTCTGCTGCTTCTCGGCCAGCTGCTGCCGCTGCTGGGGCTGTGGCCGCCACTCGCCGGCGTACAGGGCCACTCGGTCACGGACGCAGTCCAGGGAGTCTTGCAACGAGAACTCTTCGAACGCCAAATTGATTACCTGAAGCGGTATAGATTGGTTGATGTGGTTTAAAAGGGTTCCCAAATCACTCCGAGTTTAAAGACGAGAAAATGGTTCCTATCTCGCCTTCGCTACCTTTCCTACAGACGCTATCTCCTCCTTGCCATAGGCGTGCGCACGAAGGGGGGCAGAGGGGGGCGGCCGCCCCCCCTAATCACCTAAGAAGGGGGGAGCAAAGTCTGCCCCATACATTGACTTAATAGGGAAAGGGGGGGCGCTGCGACAAGCATTCGCCTAAGGTCCCTAGATAAAACAATCTAGGGACCTTACATTCGCCTCCCCTGAAGGGGAACCCTGCGCACGCCTATGCTCCTCGCCACTTACTTCCTCATAAAAAGCGCGGACAATGTCAGCACTAAGCGTCGAGCCTATCAGGATTTCGCGCTTTCCGGCTACAAGCTGTTATCTACGCTTGCAGAATCGAAAACGCACAAAACGAAGTAAAATCATTTCATCGCGCACGATATACATGCGAGACAAGACAAAAGTATGTAAGACCGGGCGAGTTGATTCAGGTTCATAGTTCAAAGCAGTGCGAAAGACGGAAGTACAAGACAAAGACGACAACAGGACAAGGCGCTGAAGTCAGCGGCTTGTCCTGTGGGGGTGCCATTAGTATGGGGCATTAGTAAGACGCCATCTTTCGACCTGTAGTCTATGCTGTACAATTCTATACGTTATGAATCAAGACCAACCAGCCCGACCATCCGTTCTCTTCTCCTGTGGTTGTTTTTGTCCTATGCCCACCTTTTGCGCCGCCTTTAACCATGAGACATGGCAGAACGGGCGTGCGACTGCATGGCAGAGCCGAGTAGGAGACAATTCATAACTGATGCCTCTGGTATACGGACCAATCCAGAGCTTTATTTTCTCATGACGTCACGTGAAGAGACTGCTGGCGTCCCCAATTGCGCCGAAAAAAAACGAGAAACGCCAGGCGAGAATACCACGCTTGTTCTTTGTATTTTCAGAGATCGTTTAGGGGCCCTTTAACGTCCCAGAGTGATTCGGGCTACGGGGGACGCCGTAGTGGAGGGCTGCGGATAATTTAGACTAATTGGGATTCTTTAACGTGCACTGGCATTGCACAGTACACGACCTCTAGCATTACGCCTCCATTGACATGGGACCACCGCGGTCGGAATTGAACCCACGTCTTACGGGTCAGCAGCTAAGCACCGTAACCACTGTAACGCTGCGGGGGGACTGGTTATGATTGACCAGCGATTTCTTGGCATTGATTTGCTCTGTCCCCCCATCACTTCGGATATATGTGTGCACAGTCGTGCTCAATACTAGCTGTAGTATGTTGGCCAACTGCACGATATGAACCCTCCTTGCGGTGCAGTAACTGCACTGCCTGCAAATGCAATGCACTTGCGTGAACTCTGTTGTCATGTCCTCACCATTTCGGTATTTCCCTGTCTCCAGGATTGCCCCTACCAGGGGCGTAGACAGAAATTTTTTTTCGGGGGGGGGGGAGGGGGGGCACCTCGTTGATTTCTGGTGGGGCACCTCCTTGAAATTGTCATTTTTTGCTCTGTATGCCATGGCAAAAAAAAATTTGGGGGGAGGGGGGGGGCACGTGCCCGGTGTGCCACCCCCTGGCTACGCCACTGGCCCCTACTTGCTGTAACGCGTAACATTACAGAATGACGCATGATAATCCGAAAGAAGTAGCCCTAACGCCTAGAGTGCATTAAAGATTGTGTAAGCAGGAGTCATTTACATTGAATTTGCGGATATACTATTGCAATGTCCCTTCAGTTCATTCCAACGCCACCACTTGTGCACATAACGCCGACGATATAAAGGTCAGTTCTATCGCCACTCACCTTCCCTGGAGGTGTACGCAATGTCCACATGCACAACGCGCCAGCAGGATATCTGTTGATGCCATCGAAGTTTGGACTCAGGATGTACGTAGGGTCATTGTCAACAATATCGGGTCTCAGAGCGTCCTTGCATGCCCTGTCGGCGTCAGAAATCGCGGGAAGGTTCAAACTGCGGGAAAACACTGGGCCGACTAAAAGAGAAGCATGTGGAACAAAGACAACTTAAATTTTTCCTTCTTCCTTTTGTTTTCTTTTTTTTTCCGGCAGCATCAAACAAGAACAGTGAATTGTGATGCTGACGGCTTACAGAACAAAGCTAACTAGCCACACAAACGCAGACTTTGACGAGCTCTGGAGACAAACAATATACGTACGAGGACAACACAGCTTTACAGAATCAAAACTAGTACTGGTCTTCATATCAGCGACAGCTGACTATACCACCATTTCTAGAGTTTAGTACTTATTTCTACTAGGTAATATCAATTACCAGTGAAAATTGAATCACTTAAGACAAACAATACCATCAACCCAAAGATTTTCAAGCATGTGATTTATACAATGTGCATGTTTGTACTATACAAATTAAATAATATGTGCAAGGCTACAACATTTATAGATGCTGCTCCAGGCAAATATTGACAGCACAACCACAAATACCGCTGTTGACAAAGAGCTAGCACATGAATCCTGGTGCTTGAACGTTATTGTGCAACTTCTTGAGCAGCAGCGGTTCAGAACAGATTACACAGGACAGGAGAGACGCTGAACCGCTTCAAAACCGCTTCAAAACCGCTTCTGTGCTCCCCTACGCAAGATGGTGAACGAACTAACACAACTTCCTATGTTGAAGCGTTTTGTACAAGTCATCGGAATTGACTGTGTACGAGATCATGAGATCATGCTCGAAACGAACAAGCGTGTCCGAACGAATCGTACCAGAAGCAACATTCATGTGACACGAAAACACACTTCATCGGCGTAATTATGGCGGGAGAGCCTCCGCCAATACAGTTTCGTGTTGTGCACAAACCCGCGTACGTATAATTACCTTCCGTTTATGTATTATCATAGGTAACCATTACTGGAGAAAGAATGCAAACATCACCTACCAGAACACAAAACTGCGGCGGCTAATGTGACGAGTTTCATCGCTGAAGCTAGGCAGCTTCAATGCACCTCTTGTAAAAGAGAGCGTCCCGCTGTCACACTTATCTTATCACGCTCAAATTTCATTGTCTCTCAGAGCTAATGGAACAGGGGAGGGGGTTGTGTGATAACTGAGATAAGAAACAATGCTTGTAAATAATCGGGCCAATTATACAGCTATTCACCATCTACCGCAACGTACGTCATCAACGCCATTTAATGCTATTCATTAGGGGTTTCGGGAAATGTCAATGTCACAAATGTCGCGTAATAAAGGCATGTGCGTAGAGGTGACCCAAGTTGTCCCAGATGTTTACCCTCCAATCTCTCCTCGTCATTTCTGCCAGGGAATCGGCACTGGTACATTAACATGGCATCTTTCAAGGTTACGAAATAAATTCATTATTTCAGTTGTGTTGCTTTACCGTTTTTGTGCTTGAAACTGTCTAGAAATTTGTGCACTTTTTTCTATAAATGTATATTTAAACATCCTAGTTAGTATGTACTTGTTTTTCAGCAGTAATGCTTATTCTAGCGTGCTGTACAACTTGTACAACTGTACAACTTTTCTTCACTATGTTCCCTTTTTTCGCCCCTCCTGCTTGGTCTGCGGATTGCAGTATGCACTAAATAAAATAAATAAAAGGGTAAAATGTAGACGGAGATAGCGAGAAGGAATACGAGAAAGGCAGGGGGGTAAACTAGACTACGTCCAGTTTGCTACCCTGCATAGAAAGGTGAATAATGGAATAAAAGTGTGAGGGAAGGAGAAAATCATCAGCGCGCACAAGATTTCATCACGCACACAGTGCAGCGTGTCCCGGGCGGTCGCTGTTACCTTGAAGAACTTCAGGAGGGCCCGTGTGGCTTTCTTAGCTGATGAGCTGCGAGGGCAGGTAAAACCCCACATTATTATTAGAGGCATATCTAACATCCAGCGCAAAGATAACTGCTAGTTCGCCAGATATTATTATTAGAAGCATATCTAACATACAGCACAAAGGTAACTGCTAGTCCGCGCGATAGGCATTATTTATAACCAGATGCTGCGATCACAACGCTTCCTTAACGCTTCAGCTGGTGCAATGCGGTTAATTTCTTATCTACTCCAAAACATCACCCAGCCCGAAAACGAGCATGCCCGAGAAGAGCGACATCAGGGGCGGGTCTCGACCACCTCGGCGGTCAAGCTTTCCAGGTGGATGTGTATGACATTCGCGAAAAAAAAAAAAACAGAAAACAAATGGACTGATAACGAAGCAGGAAGCACCGGTATCGGATATGCCTGGCAGAACAGCACATCTGAGGACACTTGCACTTGGCTGCACATAACGCGCACGCGCCTACTCTTGGCCATTTCTTCGATGTCCTCTGTTATACCGCGCTGTTTACTTATATATGTTGAAGTAAACAGCGCAGGAGACAGCGCTCCCACTTCAGTGTGTTTTGTGCGCTTACGCATCATCGGCAGATCTCGTGACCTTTCGAGAATATTAGACGCTACCCTGTCCCGCGCTCAGTGCTCACCTGGTACTGTGAAAAAAATTGCTAGGGTGTACATTTTATTCTATACACACTCTAGTCACGCAGTGGTCTGGGCGAGACTCCCCCCGCCCCTCGACATTCGAGTCAGTCCTACGACTTCGATTTGGGCTACCTCAATTGTTCATATTTATTGATTACATACACAGTGGCATAATACCGGCTCGACACAGATGACTGAGTCGTATAATAATGTAATTCATAATGATTCAGTTAATGCGGCATCATTGTCTGTTAGTTCTCATTATTGTGTCTAACAAAGAAAACGAGCCCTTAAATTTTCACTTCTTTCCCTCTTTAGAGATATTAATAAGATGTTTAATGTTAGTTCCCATTAATGTTGTGTTTAACAAAGCAAACGAGCCCTAAAACTTACACTTCTTTCCTTCCTCTTTAGAGATAGTTATATATGTGGCAAGACGGGACTCTCTAAAAAGAGCAAGATACAATCTTTCTTTTAATGTACAGAATGGGTGTAGGCAGTAAAATGTAGCTTGCCTAACATCTGACCCCATGATGAGAACTGAATGTCTGATCGCGCTGCCTAGGCTCTTGCATCACGGACGCATCATCTACGTCATCTCCACCTTTTATTCACCTGCCCTCGCAGCTGATCAGCTAAGAAAGCCACACGGGCCCTCCGGAAGTTCTTCAAGGTAACAGCGACCGCCTGTGATACGCTGCACTGTGTGTGTCATGAAATGTGCACACTGATTTTCTTTCCCTCGCACTTTTACTCGCTTATTGCTCTTCCTATGTGCAGGGTAGAAAACTGGAAGTAGTCTAGTTAAACCCCCCTGCCTTTCTCGCATTCCTTCTCGCTATCTCCGTCTCCATTTTACCATTTTATTTATTTTATTTAGTACACACTGCAGTCCGCAGAACAAGCAGGAGGGGCGAAGAAAGGGAACGTAGTGAAAAAAATGTGAACAAGTTATAGAGCAGGCTAGAATAAGCATTACTACTGAAAAACAAGTATACATACTAAATAGGATGATTAAATATACATATCTAGAAAAAAAGTGCACAAATTTCTAGGAACAGTTTTAAGCGCAAAAAAGGTAAAGCAACACAACGAAAATAATATGAATATTTCGTAACCTTGAAAGATGCCGTGTTAACCGGTTCCCTGGCAGAAATAACGAGGAGAGATTGGAGGGTAAACATCTGAGACAACCTAGGTCACCTCTGCGCACATGCCTTTATTACGCGACATTCGTGACATTGACATTTTGTGAAACCCCTAATGAATAGCATTAAATGGCGTTGATGACGTACGTTGCGGTAGATGGTGAATAGCAGTATAATTGGCCTGATTATTTACAAGCATTGTTTATCTCAGTTATCACACAACCCCCTGCACTGATCCATTACCTCTGAGAGACAATGAAATTCGAGCGTGATAAGATAATTGTGACAGCGGGACGCTCTCTTTTACAAGAGGTGCATTGAAGCTGCCTAGCTTCAGCGATGAAACTCGTCACATTAGCCGCCGCAGTTTTGTGTTCTGGTAGGTGATGTTTGGATTCTTTCTCCAGTAATGGTTATCTACGATGATACATAAACGAAAAGTAATTATACGGACGCAGGTTTGTGCACAACACGAAACTGTATTGGCGGAGGCTCTCCCGCCATAACCACGTTGATGAAGTGTGTTTTCGTGTCACATGAATGTTGCTTCTGGTACGATTCGTTCGGACACGCTTGTTCGCTTCGAGCATGATCTCGTGCTGTCGTACAGTCAATGCCGATGGCTTGTACAAAACGCTTCAAAATAGGAAGGTGTACGTTCACCATCTTGCGTAGGGGAGAACAGAAGCGGTTTTGAAGCGGTTCAGCGCCTCTCCTGTCCTGTGTAATTTCTTCTGAACCGCTTCTGCTCAAGAAGTTGCAAAATAACGTTCAAGCACCAGATTCATGTTCTAGCTCTTTGTCGACAGCGGTATTTGTGGTTGTGCTGTCAATATTTGCCTGGAGCAGCATCTATAAATGTTGTAGCCTTGTACATATTGTTTAATTTGTATAATACACACATGCACATTGTATAAATCACATTTGAAAATCTTTAGGTTCATGGTATGTCTTACGGGATTCAATCTTGAGAGGTAATTGATATTACCGAGTAGAAACTCTAGAAACGGTGGTACAGTCATCTGTCGCTGATATGAACACCTATACTAGTTTTGATTCTGTAAAGCTCTGTTGTCCTCGTACGCATAGGCGTGCGCACAGAGGGGTGGGGGGGGGGGGGGGGGGGGAGAAGGGGGGGGCGCAAAGCGAGCCCTATATATTGTAGGGGGGGCGACAGGGGGGGGCGCAAAGTCAGCCCCATACATTGATATAATAGGGGGGGGGGGGGGGTGCTGCGACGAACCTTCGCTATATATGCTCGTAAGTATATTGTTTGTCTCTCGTCAAAGTCTGCGTTTTTGTAGCTAGTTAGCGTTGTTCTGTAAGCCGTCAGCATCACAATTCACTTTTCTTGTTTGATACTGCCGGAAAAAAAAAAACAGAAGGAAGAAGAAAAACTTAAGTTGTCTTTGTTCCACATCCTTCTCTTTTAGCCAACTCGCCCAACATATCGCCTTGTGGATCTCCCTATCCCTCATCTCTCGATGCGAGAAGCGAGAAGTGACGTCGATAAACAGTCAGGTTTCCGTATGACGTCACGGCTGATTGCAGACAAGTCCGCGATCGAGATAACACCAGTTATAGGAGACCAGCGCTGGATAGGTGGCGCGCCGAAAAAGGGCACCTGGCGGCGAGTCGCGACACAACTCAGCCGCTCGCGCCCAGACGGCCGGCCGCAGTGTACCGCGGCGAGAGCACGCGCGTGCGCCGTTCCCCTGCTTGATTTTAGCACGAGCAGCCGTTCCGCCAGTAATACTGCACTGTGGTTCTTTTAAAAAAAAAGAACTTTGTCCGAAGGTAACTCTCACTGCAAATCACTGGAAAACGGAGAGAAGCTCAGCAAAGCGGACTGCGCCTATATGCTTATGACGTCGAAGAGACAGTGCGGTGCCATGATTGCGATTCCCTCGTCAACATTTTCTGGCTGCTCGATGGGACTCGTGTCAGGCTAGTGCAGGCTGCACGCCTCTATTGATAAGTACGTGCTGCGTCGATATCCCGGTGCCCACTTCTGCAGTAAGAAAAATAGAGACAAGGAGTAGCGCCGTCAATTTTTTTTCTGGCGTGGTATGTATTCCCAATGCGGGGTATGTGTACACGCGGACGTTGATGAAGCAAACCACCGTGGTAATATAGCACGTACGGTGTCACGCTGCTATACTCGAGGCCGTGGTATAGATTTCCGGCCACGGCGGTGGCATTTCGATGGGGGCGAAATACAAAGACCACGCGTGTACCTAGATTTATGTGCACATTAAAGAACCCCAAGCGGTCAAAATTGATCCTGGTACCCACACTACGGCGTGCCTCATAATCACACCTTGTCTGGCACGTAAAACCCTAGCAATTATCGATGTTGATCAAACCCCTTTATTCTAAGGAGACACAGGCAAGCGGAAAATCTAAAACACTAGGTTAGGCGTATTAAACAAGTAAAACTCCAATGTCTGTTAGTTCTAATTCATATTGTGTTTATTGTGAAAGAAACAACGAGCCCTTAAATTTACTTTTCTTCCCTTCATAGGTAAAAATCCAAGAGATTTGACAATTCTCTAGCGAGGCATAAATTCCGATGTCACTTCGTCACGGCATCCAATGCAGATAGAAGCTTTCCGCATCGGCTGACTCCAGAAAGCTAAGCCTCGAGTAAACCGCTGCTTTATTCGTAACAAGACCCATGTCTGTAGCACAAATTAAGTTAAACGGAGGCATCACAACATCGAGTATCCATTGTGTGCGTATTTTTTATAACAGCTAGTTCAGCGGCTTGGGCGAGCGTGCCCCCGCAAACATCTCGTAGACAAGGCAGCTTTCCTTCTATACGAAACTGTTTGCAAATAATGTAGACTACTTGCCCGCCGTATCCTTCAAGATAACGCGGGGGCATCAGGAGGAGGTTGGTGGTGGTGGTCAGATAAAAAAAAAATTGTTAGATATGCCACATGCTGCATAATATGCTAGTTTTATTTTGGACAAACTGCCGGTTAAATGCTGGTGTTCGGCCCTGGTTTTGACTGGTGGCCGTCTTGACTATTGTATAAATCTAGCAGACACGAACAATTCGGTTTAGAAACCAGCCCGACGCCACTAGACAGGAGAGCAAGAGCAGACCATACTCTGCTCGCCCGTCCGCTTGGATGCAACGCCGCCGCCGTTTTTATTCATATGATTTAAAAGGAAAAATGTAGACGGATACGTCCTCGCTCATCTCTACATATTGTGGCACTTGAATACGCAACAGTACCGCCAGCGCCATTTGGTTTTGTTTCGGCGAAGCGCGCCCGCACCGCCTCTACCAGTGGCCGCTCTCGTCTGCGGGAGCGGCTGAGAGGTGCGCGCTGTGACCACCAGGGCGGCGCTGCCCGCACCGCCAAAACTCCAGCGCTGGTTCCCTATAGGCACCGGGCGCGGGGACTGGTGGCGCCTCTTTCGGTGGCGACGGGGAACTAATGGAATGGGAGTGCCGAAACGGGCGCAGGCGCTTGCTGCGGGGGCGCGGGGCTGGACGTTCGTTTCTCTTCATTGTGCTCTCGTCGCTTGTGTCGTGCGCTGCCGAAATCTACGTGTGCGCGAAGACTGAAGATTACAATATCTTAAGGGTCGGCGAAAGGATCGAAAATAATTGGAAAACATAACAGGAACGGGGGGCGTGCAAAACTACAACTGAGGAACAAGTGCAATCGGCGAAGCATCCAGTAAAGACGAGAAGGGAATGGGAGACGTACGCTCTATTTTTTTAATGTTAGGGGACAATGTTAACGTATAGACAGAATAACAAAGTATTAGGAAAAAATTCGGCAGATCCCACGTATTGTGGGAACCGATTTTATGCGAATCAGCGAGTCTATGCTGCATTTGTTTTTTAGCTTTAAGTCACGCGTAACGAGGTGTATCGACGTGTTTTTGTAGATGGAGTTGTGTGCACATAGTGTGCTTAATAAGCATGCCGACTACACTGACGTTTAAAGGCTAACTTGTGGTCTGACGTAATGTTAGCGCTCATGTTAGAGAACAGACGTCAGTGTTATTGAAACGAAGCGCACGCTACGTTGCGATTCACAATTCGTGCCGATGCTGTGAATATCGTATACGCGTAGCGTTGATCAGAGCATAGGCGTGCGCACGAGGGGGGGCAGAGGGGGGCGGCCGCCCCCCCTAGTCACCTGAGTGAGGGGGGGCGCAAATTCTGCCCCATACATTGACTTAATAGGAAGGGGGGGACGCTGCGATGAATTTTCGCCCCTCCCCTGCCCCCCCCTGAAGGGGAACCCTGCGCACGCCTATGGATCAGAGTATTGTTCCGGGTCGAGCAACGCTTGAATATAGCTTGCAGATTCATAGGAGCACATATGTAATGTTTATCTGACGGTTATAAAAGCGGAGCCAACATTGAAATCAAAGGGGTACATAGTAGCACAATCTTAGAAAATAAAGACACGAGAAAACAAGTACGAGGGAGCGCCCGACCTTTCTGCTCCCTCCTACTTCTTTTCTCGTGTCTATTTTCTAAGTTTGCGCTACTATGTACCCCTTTGATGTTAACCAACTCGCCCAACAAGAAGTCTTAATAAAACCAAGATTGGCGTTAAGCCGACGTAACGTCTGTTTCATATGAGTACATGAGTAATGTTTATTACCTTGTCATGAAATTAGATAGCCAGCACTGCAACCACAATTGACGTTGGTTGCACCGACATTTTTCTTGCGCATAGGATCTTTTCAAAAGTAATTTCAAGTCATGGCTTGGCTCTGTGGTAGAATATTTGATATCCGCTCAGAGTACCTGGTTTCGACTCCTGCTGGGATCCGGATTTCTATTCTTTGCATACGTCGGGTTCACGTGGCTGATGCCGGATTTTTTGGACATGCACCCGCTTAAATTATCAATGTCTGTTCTCGCCGTTCCTGGGTCGATCCACTGTGAATCACCTGTGCCTCATACCAGCATCCCGCGGCCCGTGGTATACGCCCGGTATGTGCCGCACGTGACTGGAAAAAGATTTTCGCGCTACTCATACCACCATATCACAACCAGACAGCCATGTTCGTCTTATTTTCGTACCCACCTATGCCAATTTTGGTTAATGTCAACTTAAGGAGGCGACCACGAGAGCGTCAAGACGTAGGCGGCTAGATAGAGAAATAGAGGCATTTATAGATAGAGATAAGAAATGCTTTGCGTTTAAAATAGAAATAGGAATGGGGATACCTAGATCTAGCTCCACATCGTAGCTTATCGCATTGAACTTCGTCTGCGGGGTGCACTTGCAAAGCAATTTGCAGTCGTTGTCGCTTTTATATTCCTTGATGTCAAGCACGTGGCCAGCTTCGTGGAAGCGGTGACCCTTCTCTAGAGCAAACGCATGAAAACGCGTACGCCGGCTGGTCAAGCCTTGAAAGCCGCAACGCAATGTAACTGGCATCGCCATTAGTGCACGTGCGCTGTCAGTACTCGCCTTCCCGCCAGGAGCCCAACAGTGAGGAGCAGCGAGTTTGGCAGTTAAAATACAAAGATGTTTATTTTACAACACTTTCGCCAATCGGGCCGGTCTCATTTGCAGTCCCGAAAGGGAGGAGGCATCGTGCCTCTGGTCCGCCTCCAAACGAAAGCAAACGCATAAAAGCACAGCACCACGCAAAGAAGCCTAGTCGACTTGACGTTCTGACGGTGCTCCTGGGTGTGAAGACATGAAAAGAACATGTGTCATCCTTTCTTGATGACTTGGCGACCATTGAATGCTGCCACGACCGCAAACGACTGCGGGGGAGTCTCCCTGGAGCCCGACGAGTGGCCCCGTTATCTGAACACATGTCCGACAGTCGAACGCTTCGTGCTTTGTTCAAGAAACACTGTTGCTGCCGCTTCTCTTTGCCTTGGGCGACAAACGAAACAGCTTACAGCTTGCGATTGTCTAAAAAGAAACGCCGCCGCTACTACTTGAATACGTTGCCGAAAGTAGCAGAGCCTTCTCCGCGTCGTCTGCTTCACATGCCAGTGCTTTCGCTGCCGCCGCTAGGGGCGCTTTTCGGGAGGGGCGCCGCTGGCGCCGTACGACGGCCGCCCGGTGCCTATAGGAAAACGGCGCATACAAATACGCATGTGGCCGGCACACCTTCGAAAGCCTATTTGTGTACGCCCGCACTTCTGTACACTTGCCGGTGCCGTGTGTTTCGCAAAATATGCCGCCGCCGCCACCAAAATCCAACTCGTATAGAAGTGTTGGGACGCGTGTACGCGCGGGAGAAGAAGACACGACCGCGCGGCGTGGATCCCAAACATCAACTGTTTATTCAGGTTCTCTGGAGGTTCCGGAGAGCAGCGGAGGGTGGCGCTGCCTGGCGGCTTGGCTTGGCTTGGCTGCCGCCACAGCACTCCCCCCCCCTAGTGAGTTGCCGAACGGAGTTAAAGGTCCAGGCGAGTGGGTGCTCTTGATAGCCGCCCACTGTGCGTCAGCCGGGAGGGCACCTCGTGGACTTGGGCTGGCATTGAAGCTGGGGGTCCTGGCGATGATTCCCTTAGTGGAGGCAACACGGCGTCGTCACGGTCCATGTGTGCTGGCTTGATGCGGTCCAACGACACGACCTCCTCACGGCCGTTTCTCTTGATTGTGAATTGCTTGTTGCCACGGCGGAGGACTTGAAACGGCCCATCATAGGGTGGCTGAAGAGGTCGCCGAACCGCGTCGTGTCGTACAAACACATATGGGCACGATGTGAGCTGTGGGTCGACGTGCACCACACGCGACCCTGGGGGCCGTGGAGGTACCGCGCGCAGTTTGCTCATGACGTTGCGTAGGCGAAGTGCATAGTCGCTGCAAGCTATGGATGCCTCCTCTGAGCCGCGCGCAAAGAGCTCTCCCGGCAGCCTGAGTGTCGTGCCGTAGACCAGCTCAGCGGCGCTGCAGCCAATGTCCTCTTTCAAGGTGGACCTTATACCCAAAAGAACGAGTGGGAGGGCCTCCACCCAGTTGTGTTCCTCGGTTGCCGTGAGCGCAGCCTTCAGCTGGCGGTGAAAGCGCTCCACCATGCCGTTGCTCATGGGGTGGTACGCTGTCGTGCGTATGCGTGAGGTGCCCATGAGCTGACTGATGGCAGTGAAAAGGGCTGATTCGAATTGTCGGCCGCGGTCTGTTGTTATCGTGGAGGGCACACCGAAACGGGCTACCCAGTGGTACAGGAAAGCACTCGCAACCGTCTCGGCAGTGATGTCCGCGATAGGGATGGCCTCCGCCCAGCGGGTGAACCTGTCGACACAGGTCAGCAGGTAGGCCTTTCCGTGGCAGGGTGGCAGTGGGCCGACGATGTCCAGGTGGACATGATCAAAGCGAGAATCCGGAGTGGGGAGTGTTCCCAGTGCTGTCGAGGTATGGCGTTGTATCTTAGAGCGCTGGCAAGCTACACATTCGCGTGCCCAGCGTCGGACGTCCCGATTTACGCCCGGCCAGACAAATCTTGCCGTCACCAGTCTTTGGGTGGCTCTAATCCCCGGATGAGACAGTCTGTGCAAGGACTCGAACACATGGCGACGGAGGCTCGCGGGCACGAACGGGCGAGTTCTACTGACGCTTGTGTCACAGCAAACCTTGTCCTCGGATCCGGGAACCGGGATCCACTCAAGATTCAGGGCAGTGGTCGCGGTCAACAGGTGTTTCAGTTCGTCATCTTCACGTTGAGCGGCTGCCAAAGCGGGAAGATCAACCTGTAGTGTGGGCATGATGGCGTTCACAGGATTCCGTGAGAGGGCGTCCGCTACCTCGTTGTCGCCGCCTTTGACGTGGCGGATATCAGTCGTGAACTCTGATATATAGGACATTTGGCGCCGTTCACGTGCTGTGTGCGTTCCACCGTCGGAGCTTAGCGAGCGCAATGCATAAGTAAGCGGCTTGTGGTCGGTGAGGACGAAAAACTCTACACCTTCCAGGAAATGGCGAAAATGTCGTATGGCAGCGTACACGGCCAGCAGTTCTCTCCCGAAGGTGCTGTAGCGGCGCTCGGTAGGTGTTAGCTTCCTCGAAAAGAAGGAAATCGGGCGCCAGATTCCCCCAACGAGCTGCTGTAATACAGCCCCAACGGCTGTATCGGAGGCATCTACCATTACGCTCTGCGGGACACCGGACCTGGGGTATTCAAGCAGTGCGGCGTTTGCCAAAGCGTCCTTGACCTCGCAGAAGGCTTCTTTTGCTTCTTGAGACCAGGAGAGGGTGTCCGAGCCATTTCGTGAAGTGGCCAGCAGGTCGTGAAGAGGTTGAAGGATATGGGCGCAGCGGGGAATGAAACGGCGGTAGAAGTTTACCAAACCCAGAAATTCCCGAAGCTGGCGCTTGGCGGTCGGCTGCGGAAATCCTTGCACGGCTTCAACCTTGTTGGGTTGAGGAAGAACTCCTGAGGCGGAGATGACGTGTCCAAGAAACGAGAGTTGTCGCACACCAAGCTCGCATTTGGCCATGTTCACGACCACGCCATGTTCCACTAAGCGCTGGAAGACGATGCGCAGATGATTCACGTGCTCTTCCGGAGTGCTGCTGGCGACTAGCAAGTCGTCAAGATAGGCGTGGCAGAAGCTGAGGCCGCGTATAGCACCGTCCATGAACCGCTGGAATGTCTGACCCGCGTTTCGGAGTCCGAATGGCATTCGGAGGAATTCGAAAAGTCCGAAAGGCGTTGCGATGGCGGTCTTCGGGACGTCCTCCGGGGCAACGGGAATCTGATGGTATGCCCGCACCAGGTCGATCTTCGAGAAGATAGTGGCACCGTGAAGCCTCGTCGTGACATCGTGTATGTGCGGTACCGGGTATCTGTCTGGAGTCGTTACCTGGTTCAGCGCCCTATAGTCCCCGCATGGTCGCCAGTCTCCCGGCGTTGACTTTGGCACCATATGAAGTGGAGATGCCCAGGCGCTCGACGAGGGTCTGATGATCCCTAGCTCCATCATGTGTTCAAATTCCTGTCGTGCGACCTTCAACTTCTCTGGAGGCAAACGGCGAGGCCGCGCGTGCACGGGTGGGCCGCTGGTGGCGATGTAATGGCGTACCTCGTGCTTCACCGCGGCGCTGGCTGGCGGCTGCCTCGTCAACTCGGGAAAATCCTGCAGAATGCGAGTAAAACGTTCTGCACCGGACGGCCCGAGCAGAGTGGGGCTCAGCGGAGGGTGGTGCGAGGGATTGCCTTGCACAGTTGCCTGCGACACGGGATCGTGAAGGCGGCGGTTGCGCACGTCGACGAGAAGGCCGAAATGCCGAAGAAAGTCCGCACCCAAGATGGCGAACTTCACTGCCGCCACGATGAAAATCCACCGGAACGTTCTGTTCAAGCCTAAATCGAGTGGCAGCGAGCGATGTCCGTAGGTGGCGATGGTTGTGTTGTTGACCGCCTGAAGCGGGGACGCACTGGGGACACGGCGATCGGTGGACCCAACCGGCAGCACGCTCACCTCAGCGCCGGTGTCCACGAGGAATCGAAGGCCACTGTCGCGGTCGGTGAGGAAAAACACTGATGGACGACGTTCGGGGGCCTCTGCGACACTGGTCGTCCTCAGTGCCGGCCGCTCCCGTTTCCCGCATAGTCGCACGGAGGAATGCATTTGCGAGCAGCATTGCCATGCTTCCTGTGATACCAGCAGATTCTCTGTTGCACTGCTGGGCGCTGGCGCTCCTCGGGAGTGCTGCGGGCCTGCATCGCTGCGACGGTATCGGCGAGGCGGGATATCTGCTCCCGGATGTCATGCAGCGTGGTCGTGGGCGCGCCGCCGGCGATGTCTGGCTGTAGCGCCGCGACGGACGGCGGAGCGACCGCCAGCACCGAGTCCGCGAGCTCGGCGAGTTGAGACAGGCGTTTGTCGGCAGCCGAGGCGAGGACCATGCGCACGTTGACCGGAAGTCGCTGTAGGAACAGCTCGCGAAGCAGTCTGCTGTCGGCATCGGTGGTGGCTGCGCCGGCCGTGTGCAACAGCTGCCTCATGTGGCGCAACAATTGGCTGGGCGTCCGGTCCCCGAGCTCGGTGTCGTGCAGTAGCTGCTGCAGTCGCTGAGGCTCCGACGGCGTGAGACGGCTGATGAGCAGCTGTCTGAGCGCTGTGTACGCGTTCTCTGCAGGTGGAGCGACCAGCAGATCGCGTATCTCGCTCGCTATTGCCGGTGGGAGGCTGGCGACCACGTGGTGGTACTTTGTTAGCTCAGCGGCAATACGACGAGCGGTGAATTGGGACTCCACCTGCAGGAACCACAGCTGCGGGTCCGCTGTCCAAAACGGCGGGAGCCTGATGTCGACGGCGGAGATGGCCGGTGCGTCAGGGGGAGTCTCCATGGCGTCGATCGCTTGAAAAAAGGCGGTAAGCCTCGTCCGGGTCACCACTGTTGGGACGCGTGTACGCGCGGGAGAAGAAGACACGACCGCGCGGGGCGTGGATCCCAAACATCAACTGTTTATTCAGGTTCTCTGGAGGTTCCGGAGAGCAGCGGAGGGTGGCGCTGCCTGGCGGCTTGGCTTGGCTTGGCTGCCGCCACAGAAGCTTCGCTTAAAAACTATACTCTGTTTCAGAAGTTACCATCAGCACTGTGGAGGCTACAGGGTCCATTAGCCAATAGGAAGGGTGATTAGCCCCTCCACATGTATTCATCCGCGCCGCGTCGTCTGCTAGCATCCCCCTACCGTCTGCGCGTACACGTTCAGCGAGCCATTGAGCGAGCAGACGGCAGCGCCGAAAAAAATAGAACATGGCCTGCACGCATGGAGGCTGCTGCACTCCGCCTCGAGTTTATCACGTCATCGTCGTGCGTTCTGTGACCCGTAAGTTCCAAACAGACGCTTGTATTTGCTTTAGATTTATGTCTTGGAGCTTCGGCAGCAATGTATTCGTGACAACATTGCTCTATTTCTATGAACCGCTATCAAATTATCGGTGCGTTAGGCTTAGCAGGCGTGGTTAGAGCAATATCTTATCTCGCCAATAACGACAGAGCGTACCTGGTGCTTTGTCCTGATCGCGAGATGACGCAAAGCGATAGCTCATTACACCATTTGTTGCTGTGAGCGCTTTGGGCGAGCGTCAAGGGCAAGTTCAGATCGAAGCGGATGGTCGCGTCTGCATGAGCGCTGCCATGTTGATTTTTAACCACAGTTACTGACGATTACTTATACAACAATTAAAGAAATACGACGTAAATACGATGAAGAATAAACAAATTACTTATTGATGTGCAGAAGCAGATGCTAAAGAAGGGCAAATGTCTCAACCTTGCCAACTGCAAGGCAATTATATCTGCATCTATGTTTTTCCTGCGCAAGCGTGTGGCTTGTTTACACCCCGTAGCTTCGGCAGTGCTGAACGGTAGTGGTGAAACAGAGTATAGTGTTCCATCACACTTGACTGATGTGACGGAAGTGGGTTAGCACTAACTCTTTACGACCCTCGAAAAGGCCTCCCAACACATCTTGAACATTTAGAACATGCTCCGGCCTGTAGTAGAAGGCTCCTGCGAACATATGCTATTCATTTCTTTTTTTCACTTCAGTGCCGCAGGAAAATTTCGTACGAATTATTTCGCAGGAAATATTCCACTACTCGTAGTCGAAATGTCGAACATTCCCATCCACCTGGATTTTTGCATTTCGCTTCCAGACGGCCTCTGCGCGGGAATCGAGCCTGCGACCTCGTGCTTGGCGGCAGAAATAAGTTACGCAACGCCGTTAGTCCTAAAGCACCACGACGGTTAAAAGCTATTAAAAGTTCTGACACAGCACAGCACAATTAAGCGGCGACGCTCTATATCAAAAGTGAAACGACGTGGGAACCAAGAAAAGAAAACAAGCCGTCGCTGACCGTCACTGTCGGTTGAAGAGCTGGCGGGGTTCAAATTCCAAGTTGACGTCGCTTTGTTGCTTGTTCTACGTTGCCTGTCCATGGTGGCTGTCCGGTACGGTGGGCAGCGTGTAAAAACGAAACGTGCACTCGGAACAGCGACGAAATAGCGACTAAGAAGCGGCGAGACTTGAGCCTAGAAGTGATGCGCTGTAGCACACACCCACTTGCCTAATCAACAGACACGTGACCAAACCGCCAAAGTTCAAATCGTCTCTGCCCACCCGATCAAAGGCAAGCGATAACCAGGGTTGCCGTTGGTGGCTACTTTGCGCCATATTGGCTACTTTTGGACCCCGTTGGCGACGAAAATTTCTAGTTGGCGCCATGGCTCTTTTTTAAACTTGTGGTTCTACTTATTCAAAATGGTTTTCTGTTGATAATACCGCTTCTGTTCTATTTCGCTAGAAATTCGGTGATAATATCAAATGACATGGCTACTTTGGCTACTTCTGGCGTGAGTTCTGGAGCCTTTTCATGTCCACCCAACGGCATGCAACCCTGGCGATAACAACGGTAGCCACCATGACGGTAGCTAAGCTCTCAAAAAAAAAAAAAGGCTGCAGATCCACGAAGTGAATGCTGACGATGGGGCGAAGCAGTGTGCATCGGATCATGAATCGTGGCCTTCTATTTTGTTCTGGTTAACAGCCTTTTTGTTCTTGTTAACCTTTTGTTTTGTCATATGCTTTGATTGATGGGTGGTTAAATGTTAGTGTTCTTACGGAGTTGTGGCCTTTTTTTTTTTTTTTTTTTTTTTTTTTTTTTTTTTTTTTTTTTTTTTTTCTTAACCATATGCGCGCTATGTACGCTCTGTAGACGGGCGCTTCGACTAGGGACTACGGCGAGGCTCGACGACAACGGATTTCGTGAGGGCCTAAGGAGCTTCGCCTCTAAAATAAATGGTGGTGGGGGGAGTATTTTTTACACTCTATAACTGAAAGTAGCCGCGTCACATAGGTAAGTAAATATACGTAAATGCAACCACAGTTAAGCTACCGAGTTCTGCAGAGTTGATTTCTTTTTTCACTGTTGGTGCGCTTATCTATTGTATATAGTTCTGTTGTGATGGCGCTTCATATAGCACCTTTTCACGCAGACATGGAAGAGTTTATTCGATTATTATTGTATTCGCCTTCTTAACTAGCCGATTCACTGCAAATTCCTCGAAATTCGTGCGGAACCAGACCCGTACGTAATCGTTTACATGCGTGCTGATTACCAGGGGAGTAGCCAGAATTTTTTACGGTAGGTGGGGGGGGGGGGGGGGGGGGTTCAGCCATATTTTATGTATGTTCGTGCATGCATTTGTATGTGTGCATCTATATATACACAAACAAAATTGAAAAAATTTCGGGAGGGAGGGTTGAAACCACCCCCCCCTTGGCTACGCCACTGCTGATTACATTATAATCACTTACACTTTTGGCGTTTCTTTAAGTTTACTATATTTATTATATTTATATTTTACTCTGTAATGGTCACTACTTGTGTAGATAAGAGACGTGCTTCCAACCCTTGCCCACACCCCATCCCATGTTTTTCAACATTAGTAAAATCAGAAGTTCATTGCCTCATGCAAGGGCCTCCGCAGAAAATTAGGAATCTATTTTTTTTTAAATCACTTTTCCTTTACCCTGCCTTTGTTCTAATGTTTCCATTCAAATTAACTGCCGGCTTCTTGGCCAATCCCCCATATAGTGGGTAGGAGTGAGATATCTAAGGAACAAACAAGCAAGCAAGGCATCCGCAGAAGTTATTGCAGGGGTGGGGGGTGGAGGGGATAAAGGGGGGTAGGGGTTGAACTTCACCCCTTAGCTATATACTTTGCCCCATACCTTGTTTAATGAACCTATGCTATTCCTGCAGATTCCAACACTGTTGCTGCAGTATCATGCAGCCCTAACGTCATATGTAGCAGAACAAGGCGAAAGTTCAGACGTGAACAATGTGGGCACAAAAAAGCAGGCTGTGTATGTCCATTCTCACGTCACAGGACCACTGAGAGCCATCACAGAGCCACGGAAAAATAACGTTTCTCTACAGTGGCTCTATGTGACGAGACTCCGCGCAGACCTTTTGTTTTAGTGGACGGTAGGAACTTCCAAGAACGGTTCCCCGCACTGGAGATCTGTGATCGTTTTTGCGATGATAAGTTATAGGCATCAATTCATTGATTACATTTAGTACTGCGATTACAAAATAACAATTGGGGTATACAATGAAAACGAATGCAAAAATTGGGGGGACCCTTAAGCTTCGCGTTTGAGTTGAATGCAATAGCGATATCCTGTCCCTAGTGCGTACTTCAATCACTTAGTGCATACTATGTAATCGGTAGCATGCATTAAACCCCGAGCAATTACGCGCGAGAAATGCAGGAAATGTTTTCGAACTTCCTATGCACACACTACGTGGTCTTAAGGGAATACGTGCAGTAACGTGTGTGCATTTTGTAATGGGTGGATGGCTTTTAACCACAACGTCGTTATAATATTCACATCTTCTGACGCCCGATGGCAATATACGCTTGTACCACGCAGTATTACTGCGATAATACATGTTGTATTGTGATGCCTGTATACAGGATGCGTGCGTTTGTAAAGCATGAAATTCATTTTCACTGCATCTCCAAGCAGAGGAAGTTATTTTATATGTAATCCCAAGCAGAAGCGTGGCTGTAAGGTAGAACACCTGCTTGCCACGCAGAAAACCTAGGTTCGATCCTCATTCGGACCCGGAAATTTTTATTAGGTATTTATTTTATTTGCATCTTTCT